>VZTT01038861.1:20882-38962 GCA_013400855.1 Buphagus erythrorhynchus | reverse complement strand
TCAGTGCCTGCCAGCACAGAAAGCCCAAAACCTTCAGTTTCAAGGGTTCCAACAGGTCGAGGAATGATTTACTACTCTTTGGGCATGAAGACCACGGGAGCATATGGTTCTGAATGTCTTGAAGCTAATTCACTGTGTCACCTCACTATATGTGTCACCATGTCACCATCTCTCCTATTGAGAAAAGTTATCAATCCCTTACCTGGCAGAATTTAGATGTGAAACACGTAAAGGGCATTTCAGAAAACACATAAAATACTTTTGTAGATGAACTTTAAGTCTCGTAAGATCCATTTAATAGGGTATGTAACAAAGAACAAAAGATTTCTGATAAAGAACAGGTTTAAGAAGCAAAATTAATACTTTTCCTAAAAGAATTGGATAAACAGTTATCCTTACTCAGGAACTCTGTGACATGAAACCTTTATCACATCAAACAATAATGAAGGGTGACATTTAAATCCTCAGCCTTTCTAAACAGTGACTCTGAAAATGAAGCATTACTGATGTCTGTGACAAGAAAAATATACGAAGGAAAAGAGGATGTAGCACAGAGATAAGCTATTTATTTTTACTGACCTCAGTCAATCTTGTCCTTGTTTTTTAAATATTTTACCAGTCAACATGCTACAAAATCTGCCATTCATTAGATCTGTCAGAGGCAGCAGCTTGGGTAAATGGATGTGACAGATTTGCAAAACTCCATGAAAAGCAGAAATAGGGATAATCTTGCAGAAAAATGATATATAAATATCTAAAAATTGTTTTATTTTCAGTATGCCAGAGATATAACAAACTCCAATAAGTCTGACAAGTTTTCTAAGAAGTTAAAAAAAAAGGTAAAAAAAAGGACAGGAGTTTTAGAGCTTTTTTAACAGTTCATACTTGAAATAGTGAGTTGGTTGGGATTTGTATTTGAGGGTATTTTCTAAGGTACTGTGTATGTGTGGTGAAAGTATATACCAGATGCAATTAAATTAAACTTTTTTGAAAATAATCTGATTGCAAAAAAAAAATGTGTTAATGAAAGATGTGTTAAATGAGAAGGCTCTTGTGTCAGTTTGATATTGCTGGCCATAAAATAGTTAATATGATTCATCTGCCCAATAAATTCTTATGAATTCAAAGTTCTCAGTGCACCTAGTACAGAACAGCATCCCTGTTTGTTTACACCATGGTGAGGACACAAATGGTCATCACAGAAATGACAGAATTGGTTTTTTTAAATGAATTAATAATTTCTTCTTTTTAACATATTTTAACTTTTCTTTAATTTAATCACTAACAAAAGACTCATCATTTTACCCAAAAGACTCTACAGTCTCTTCAGAAACAATGCTTCATAGAACAACAAACTTATCCCAGGCATTGTTATTTTGTTCACAGAAATGTGATCTTAGTAATTATCTGTTGCTTAATTAAGCAACACATTGAGGCATGTGCTGAAGTTATCCTTATTTAGTAGGAAGACTAAGCTTCTTCGTATTTTTATGAAAGTTAACACACATTTAGGAGCTCTGAGAAATGGGAATGCTGTTAATGGAGAAGCACCATGGTGAAATACTTCATGCAGTACCTTATTCTAGATACTTTCAGTTCTCTGTGATGCTTTACAACAAACTGTGTGGAGTCACACCAAGAGCACTGGAAGGGGAAAAGGTGCAAGATTTCATCTTTATCTCACCTATTGTGCCTTGTGCTATGCAGGTGAGAGGTCCAGGTCCTTTCTTCTAGAAATAAGGCTTCATGGATTGAGTAGGGCTGACGTGGTGGGGTGCAGAATTTCTCCATTATACAGTATAAATTTTACAGCTTTAAATATAGGTCATAGATATGGAAAAGTCTGGGTTGGAAGGGACCTTAAAGATCATCTATTTGCATTTTCCCTGCCATGGGCAGGGACACCTTCCCCCAGACCACGTTGCTCCCAGCCCCATCCAACCTGGTTTGGACACTGCCAGGGATGGGGCATCCACAGCTTCTCTTGGTAGCCTGTGCCAGGCCCTCACCACCCTCATGGTAAGGAATCTCATCCTAATATCTAACCTAAATTTACCCTCTTTCAGTTTCAAAGTGTTTTTTCTCAATTTATCACCACATATATATTTGGGCATGACAGTCATTTTTGAAATGTTCCTTCATTAATGATTTCAAATTTGTCTAGTTCACATTATCCCAGTAAGGACATTAAATATTTTTAATTATTTCAGTCGTCGTCTTCTACTGGAAAGCAATTGTTTATCTTTCTACTAAATATACATTTTATAATGGAAATGCTTAGGTCTAATCATATGGCAAAAAGGAAAAGCCCAAACTGTGTACAATGAGAAATTACTGCTTGCTGTATAGTTTCACGGGCTTCAGGCCTCAATAATAAAAGTACTACTGAATTTCCATGAATTTAAAATCCATCATGGCATCAAACAATGATAATAAAATTTCAGGGAAGGAAAATATGTCAATTGAAGTAAATTTAGAGGTGACTGATCTGGGAATCAGAACACATTCTTGGAGAAATGAAGACACTGTATTCTGCAAGCAATCTAATAGGATTATAAAGGTATTCTGAAATAAACATGGATATGTGAAGATATTTCAAGGTATTTTAAAGTATTTCAGCTTTTTTTAAGGTTTTTTTTTTTCCTATTCTGCCTGATTTGAAGTTTGAACATTATTAGCTTATGAAATTTATCATGTTTTAAATGTAACTGAAGAATATGCTAAACAAATTCTTTATCTTGAAAATATATAGGTGTTCTGGTAAGCAAAGCTCAGCAGAATTATTTAAGTATATTTAAATATAATTCTTCAAATATGACTTCTATTCCTATCTCTTGGTGCTCATGGAAAAAAGGCAATATCAGCATTCTGGTCTCAGTCTAGTTCTTATTTGGGCTAGTGTATGCTAAAAAACATTATTCTCAACTAGTACAGTCCTAGCAGTGAAGAAAATCTTTAAGCTGGAGACAATTAAATATGTTTAAAAGTGGGAAATATATTAAATAGGTTAAAATATGTGGGAAAGTTTATGTAGAATCCTAGCTTGATTTTAAAGAACATCATCTTCATAACTACTTGCAGGGTATCCCATTTTTTAAAAAATAAGAAAATTCCTTTCTTTAATTTCCTTCTTCCTAACTTTGCTATGATCACAGCTATCTCAATGTTCTAAAACACTGAGCATTCTATGTGACTGATTGTTTTATTGTGCTTGTATTAACTGCATTTATTTTTACTTTCTTTTATGCTGGAAAAGAATAGTATTGTCCTTCCCTCAGCCAGCTAATCTGTACTCCTACAGTCAAAGCCACTCTATATAAGAGTTTTTTTGCTTCAAGACTTTGCATTAATGCCAAAATATTTGGGGGAAACAATGTCTCCTTTATGGACTTTTTTTTTTTTTTTTNNTAACATAAACAATAAAAAAAAAAAATAAAAAAAAAAAAAAAAAAGACCTAGAAGAGAGTCCTTCTGAGACATCCCTTATACTGCCATACTCGTGACCCATTCTTTAGTTTATTTTCAATCTATGCACCTGAAATTCTCCATTTTGTTTGTTTAAAACAGCATATAGTTGCATTTGGCAAAGGTATATGAAAGGAGAATCTGAAATTTCAGATAATTTTTAACTGAGTACCAGAGGGGAAGAAGAACAGACCTGAAACATTATAACCTTTGAACCTTTGAAACTTTTTGTGAAACGCTCAGATTTTAAATCTGTTCCATGTTCTTTAGTATAACAATATGCCATATATGTTCATGTGTATCACTGTAAAGTATGTAAAAAATGTCATTGCTACTAGATTTGTAGCTGAATGGAGAATTACGTTTTAGAAATGTTTTGTACCTTTGTATTCAGGGACATAAATTAGTATAAGAATGCAAGGATGTAGAAAATTAGACCAAATAGGTACAGTTTTTCCCATCTCATTCTTGCTGTATGCTTCTGTAGCTCACCAGAAATTGTATAAGGGGCAACTACATAAGATAATTGAGGTTTTTTTACTGAATATTTTTGAAGCACTATCATTTCTATGCTCTAGTTCCAGAATTGTTTCTGCAAAGTGAGTGCATGAGTGATGTAGTTACTCTTTTTATTTTTCTCTCTTCGTGTAACTACAGTGAGTTGTGAGCTTCAATCCCTGCCATTCCCAAATCAGGAGGGCCCTTATTATATTGAAGTCCAACAAACAACAGTCCACCAGAAATATTCTGTGTCTTGAGATTTTTGCCTAAGGGCATTTCCTGTGATATGGGAGGAGGAGCCAACCTAATGTCAACACAAAATACTTAGCTGAGTTTGAGCAGTAAGCTTCTGTTTATTCAACCTCAAAAAGATATCACAAATAGTAAGTAGGTTGTAGCCTTGACTAGAATGTGGGGAAAATTGTTGGGATTTTTCTTTTTTTATCTTATATATAAACATACACCTCTGCAGTTCAAAAATATACTTGAGTGATTATCTTTCAATTCAAAATAAGACCAGAGAACTGAAAAGGACATGAAGCTCTCCCTAAACTTCCTCTCACTTCCTCCACCCAAGAAAAATAAGAATCCCCAAAAGATAAGGGACATTTACCTAAAAGGGAAAACATCAGCAGTTCGATCTGTGTAGCCTGTGCCCCACTGTGTGGAGGTGTTAGTGAAAGATTGGGTTTGATATCCAGGATATTTCCTTCTTTTCCATCCCTACCCCAAGTTACACCCTGTGTTCTCTTGCTTTAGCAAATGGTGGTTGAATTACTTCCCTCTGACTCTGTTTCCCATCTGTAAAATGGAAAGGGTGCTAAATTATTGTCAAAGCAATTGAAACATGACTTACAACAAGAAGCAAAGGTAATATTATTTTACCATCTATTAAACTCGATACCATCTTTCTAGTTTTTGCTAGAGTAGCCTATTCAGGAATGCTCAAGAACTTTGACATTTGTCAGATGTGTTAGAAAAGTGAAAGAGTTATTTTTCTGAGCTTGCTGAAAACACCTGGATCATTTCAGGGCAAAAAACTTCATTTTTTTCAAACCATGCATTTTAGTGTTCATTTATAATTAACGTTGGACAGACTTAAAGAAACATGCATTTCCTTGATCTTTGAATGGATTGGTGTGGCCCTGGGTCTGCAGTAAAATCACAGCCATTCTTCTGATTTTGGATGATCTGTAACAGGCCCAGATAAATTGAGGTTGAGAGAAACTATATATAATGATCTGGAAAATTATCGATTATCTGAGTAACTTCCAGACTTTTTCTGCCTTCATTTCTGATTCATGTAGAGAGCAATTTTCGCAACCTGAAGTAATCAGGAGCTTTTTAATTGACTTTGGGATTTGACCTAGCTGAGTTCTTGGTTTTGTTTTCTAGTATTTTAATAAAATTATAAGTAACTTTATGTTCAGCTCCACTAAAGAAGCCCTAAAAGAACAGTCCCTACCTTTCTTGCTATCAATATGATATTTCTATATTATGGTTTTATAAATAAACAGTTTATATTCAGGAGAATCCATATCAAAGAGTCTGCAATGAGATTACTCTTTACTCTGTGGCACATGAAAGCAGTAATAACTGCACTATTAAATAAATGTCTTGTAGTGGATCTACCTTTCCTGGCCTTCAGCTTCCCACCCTGCAGGTCTCACTCTCCCCTTCCTGACAGCACAGGAGAAAAAAAATAAGATGGGCAAGCTTGAGGGTTGAGATGAGGGCAGTTTAATGAATAAAGCAAAGGTCACACACAGAAGCACAGCAAGATGAGGAGATTTATTCTCTTATTCCCATCAGCAGGCAAGGTCCAGCCCATGGGAGTCAGTGCCTCTGTATGAATAGTTGCTTTGGAAGATAATTGGTTTATTAATGAAATCCTTTCCCCCTGTTACTTTCCTGTGTCTTTTACTGCTGAGCATGATGTTGTATGGTGTGGACAGTCCTTGGCCAGTTGAAGCCAGCTGTCCCAGCTGTGTTGCCTCCCAAACTTTTGCTCATCCTTTCAGCCTTCTGGCCTGAGAGAACGACCTGATGGTGTGCAAGCACTGCTCAGAAACAGCAGAAGCTTTGGCACTTTATCAACACCATTTTAGCCCCAAATGCAGCACATGACACTCTATGGGCTGCCATGAGGAAAGTTAACTCCATCCCAGCCAGACCCAGCACAGCCATCATCCAAAATAGTTCTAGTCCCTTTGCCAAGAACAGCAATGCAATAATGATGTTTTACTGTTTGCTTTTATTGTTTGTGTCTTTAAAAGGCCATTAAAAATAACAGCCCAAATGTTTCTGTGGTTTCTGGGATCTATATGTGTCAGTATTAAAGTGAGTCTTACCATCACAGTCATGATAGGTTATTGGCATTTTACTTTAAAAGAAAAAGTATGGCTTGCTTGAGCTATTTTTTTCTTTCTGCTTTAGTAGCATCTCCATCCTAGGAGCTATTATGAATGTTTATATAAGAAAAGTTTCACAAAGCAGAATTCCAGCCTTTATTAAGCACTATATTTCATTGCAAAATTGGTTTTGCTGTGAATTCTAGGAAAAAATTGTTCAAAGTATTACACTGTGTAAACACGTTCTTGGTAATTGCATAACACATTGATCTTGGTGAGTCAAATATCAAACCATTTCCTGGAGATACTCACGTGAACCACATGTATCTGAAACCACACAAGAAATTCCTATATTTAATAATGTCTGTGGGTTTGTTTCATAGTTGAAATTAAAGATAATTGTTTTCATCAGCAGTATATTGGTATGTGATTACTACTTCTCCTGGAGTGGAGGGTGGCTGGTGCCTCCTTTAAACCTTCTAATACTACCAGGATAGGTTAAATGATGTAATTGCCTGGTTTAGCAGCTGTCCAGCTTGTCACCATTCATTTTTTACTTATAAAGCTCACCACAGTTTACTGCATCCATATCCCAAAAACTGAAATGCTGACATGGATGGTACAGCCTTGTTACCAGCCCTAGCTGAAACCAGGACAATGCCCTCTGGACTGATTTTCCTTGGGCTTTGTCTGGACTTGTCTCGATCTACTTAAAGATTTCTTTATTTTTGTGTAAATGATAGCAACAACTGAAGATTTTTCTGCATAGAAGAAAAAAACCCAACATCTATAATCTTCATATAATGAAGTAATACAGAGTATGGGCATGGTATAGCCACAGAAAGTTGGGACCTGGTGCAGTGCAAAGGAATGTGGGTGTAATATCATAAGAAAAGTTATATGTGGTAGCCCTGGAGACCTCAGGAAACAACTCACTTGTGACTATTTGCTGATAAGTAAAGAAAAAAAGGTATGTGAATTGGACAGTACAAATCTTTAGAATAAGTATTAATTATATGTAAAACACTCCATACATGCTACATCTAACTGCAAAGTGGAATTGCAGAGCAAGGAAGAAAAGCAAAGTGTAAAAAGTGATAAGATAAAACAACATAAAAATACCCTTTATTGGACCCTAGAGTGAGGAAGATGAAGATACCCTGCTGCCACCAAAGAGGAGGAAGAAATCCCTGCCTTTGACAAGTCTTTTCTTCTGAAGGACTTACTGTCAGACTCCTCCTGACCCCAAAGTTTAGCCAACAACCTCAGGATCAAGAAAAATAGTAAAAGGGTGCACCATGACAGTAGGGAATGACTAGGTACTAGCAGTTGTCCGTATAGTAGTTTAATCTCTATTATTATTGAGACCCTTTCTCTAATAGTAATCTATTTCTAGGGAGGAATTTTGGGGGTTTTTTTTGGTTGGTTTTTTTTTTTGTTTTTTTTTTTTTTTTTTTTTTTTTCCCATTCATCTATAATTACTAGATTTGGAATTCTTTGATTAGATGGCTAGAATCTCAATTTCACAAGCAATAATTCTTGACTTTGCTCATTAGGAGTGTTTTCTTTTGCCGAAACAATTTTCTGAGCCTATCAATACCTCCCCAACTTCTATATTATCATTAGAGTTCATCACTATAGAAGATTTTCAATACTTGTTGAACCAAGTAAAAAATAGCTCAAATTATTATTTACTTGTAATTAAATAGCCAAGAAGAAAGTGAAATAATATTTCTCTGTCTTTTCAATAACGCCAGCAACACCGACTTCTAAACAAAATTTTAACTATATGAATTCCAGATTGTATTGGTTGCTTGCAAATGTCTCACCATATGAATTAAAAAAAAATGTATATAAAAAGAAATATATATATATAAATATATATGTATAAAAAGAAACCCACCCCCAATATTCATAACTAAAAACTTGTGTTCAAAGGTTTTCCTGGGAACTTACTGTACTAGAGCTACATCTTGAGGGACATAGGGACACAGCCAGCAGTGACATTTAATGAATTAGTGGCTACAGGAAGTAAAACATAACTGCATTACACTGTGCTAACCAAGCTGAACATATCCTTTTCATTAATTTACTGCAAGCTGAGGATATCTATGGTAGACAATAATAAATTGAACTTCAGACTTAGCTCCCTTTTACTGTAGGGGGTGAGATACCTCTCAAACTTTGAAGCACAGTTTAGGAGGGATTACAGCACAGGAAGGGAAATAATTGCACTGACTGAAAGCATTACTATTTAAGCCTGTGTAGACAAACAGTTGTCATTCTGTGGCACTAAAGCTTTAGTGAGTAGTTTAATTGGAAAGGCAACTCAGCCCTCAATGAAATCAACTGGTTTCTCAGGCCTTATTTTGTTGAGTACTGGAGTAACATGGATCAATCTCCATGGTTGCAGAAAATGAAATCCTTGAATTTTTCAGTGCAGAAAATGAACCTTGTTCTCCTATATGTCCAGACTGAAACTGACCCTCAAATATTTTTTTTATTGTTAGATCTTGCAATGAAAAACGTGCATGATACCACTGGTATTGATACTGACTTATTTTAGCATGACACCAATTTTTATATTTATTTGTATTTTATAAATCTATTAACTGATAAAATAATGATGAGCATTACTAAAACCACTTAACTTACTGTTAGTTCTGTTTGGTTTCATCACTAACTGCAATACATGTAAACAATATAATTTATACACTTAAATTTGTTTCTTTATTTCTCTTGAATTATTACTGAATTAAGTTGTTACTTATTTAATACCTGGAATGGAAGATGTATTATTAAAAGCTAGTACAGTGTTTGCTATCTATCAATCAGTTCAGCACACTTGTGGTAGCATTAGGTTGTGTTGTAGCTAAGAAAGGTAGCTAGAAAATCAGGGGCAAAGAAGATTCAAGCAAATTAAGGCCTATGCAGATATTAAGGATTTAGGATAGCATGAATTTGATTCACATAGATATGCCAATGGGGAAATAGATCCAGGCTGTGGGAATTTTTTACACTGAAGGTTATTTCACAGAGAAAATATTTTTTCAAACAATACCTTTTAATCCTACTTTGACTGTTCCCCCCACTTCCACAATATTAAAAGTTCCTACCAAAAAAAAATCCCTTCTTTCTTTCCTTAAGAAATGCTACAAAAGAAACACGTTGGAGTCCCAGGTGTGAGTTTGCAGGCCAATTGCATCACTTTTGGTGATGTACCTGCAGAGCTGCTGGGCAGCTCCTGTGGCCCTGGGGAGGAAGGGAGGTACCAGAGTGTGAGTGATGGCTCAGCAGAGGCTGGCACTGTGCTCCTGGCTCTTTTGGGAGCCCTGCTCACTGGCAGGACACATGTGCAGCTGCTGCACACAGGCTGCTGGCCCTCTGCTGTGCAGCTGGCAGGCCCTTGGGAGGCCCTGCAGAATGCACAGCACAGGATCCCAGGCAATTATCGTGTGGCATGCTGCTACAGGCCCTTGTGATGTGCCACACGGTAATTTGTGTTAACGAATGTCACAACTGGAGATGCTCTGCCGCTGAGCGTTCTGGACCACATGTAGAGAATACCAACAAATGGCATGTATTTGTCTCTCTTGTCAACAGACAGTGTTAGATTCTAACTTATACTTAGAACTTTTCTTTTTTTTTTTTCTTTTTTTTTTTTTTTTTTTTCGCTCCTGCATAGATGTGAACCACAAGTTGTATTTAATCAGAAACACAGCTAACAGGGAGCAGCAAATTCTAGTCTATGTAGCTTCCCATAACAAGTGAGACTTAATTAATTAGTTAAGAACCTAATTTGATAATTTCTGGGATAAAGTAAGTGTTTTTTTGCCCCTCTGACAAGGGCAGACTAGCTGAAATTCATACAATGTCTTGTAACGACAAACCTAATAATTAGTAAATAAGAGAAATAATCCATATTGTTCAGACACCTTGTCTACAGGGTAATTACAAATCAGTACCTATCTTTCTAACACTTCTCTGGTGTGCCATTGAAGGGTTTGTCAACCTTGTTCTTATAAAGACATCTTTCTGTATAGATGAATATGTTAGTTATTGAGTATGTAAAGGTGTTTTCTCATACAGGTTGTAGTCAAAATCTAATTCATTCTTCTCTGCAGAAACTTTCCCTCTGCAATATTCAAGTGTTCACAGTCTAGCTCTCATTGTACATGAAAAGCAGTTTTGAAAAAGAAAGCCTGTGTGGAGGAGCCTTTGGTTTGCAACACAGCATTTGTAACCATCACTTGTTTTAATTTGCAGATTTAATGAGATGTGGAGATATGACGTTTTCTAGTGTCCAAAAGTCCAAGTAATGGAAGAGATAATGAATTATATATTTAGTTAAGAATTCTAAATTATGAAGAGTTTACTGGTTAGCAACTTGAGAAACGTAGTCTCAGTGAACAAGTTCAGTACCCAATTCTAAAATAAGAAACTACTTTATTCTTATTTATAGTCTAGATGATATTTTCCACTCTTAAACACTTAATACATGTTCTTACTTCTTCTAATTTGCTGTATGTGGTCTGCCAGCATTAGTATATTTCAAGAGTAAGGTATAATTCTAGAATGACTGGTAGTTGGAAAATATTATTTCAGTTTTACAGAAGGATGCTAGACTGAGGGTGATTAAGTGACTTCCCAGAAATTCCCACCACAGAGCAGAACAGCAAACTGAGCAGCAATGGTAAGTTCTTTAAATGCTCACTTTATGAAACGTGCTGTAAGTGTCCACCACCAAGTGCACCTGAAAAGCCTGAGCATTCATGATGATTGATTGCATCAAACTCTGCCCCAGTGGTCACAGTGGACTTCTCTGATTTATATCACTTTAGGATCTACTTGGAGCTCTAGGAAGTGTTTAGTAGAAACATCAGCTTATAAAGTTCATCATTTTTTCTGGCAAAAAGTGTTGTGAAAGTCCTTAACATGTCTGTTTATCTGTTTCTGAGTATTAGAGTGAGGTATTTTTTTTACCTCATGTTTGCAGGAAAATACCAGAAATTGAAAGTCAGTGGAAAGGAAAATTCTGTGACTCCTGAACTTGTGTCATTATGATTCCTTGAAGAGATAGTGCTAGTTGAATCCAAATATTTCTTTTCAATAGATCTGATATTATAATTCCTAGTCTAATTTTTAATTTCTGTAAAGGATATGTTTTTGAAATAAAACCATATTGAAGCAAAAAACTTAATACTTCACAATTTTTTCTGAATGAAATTTGACAGAATCAGTACATTCTTGCAGAATATTTTTACATCAGTGGAAATGTCTTCTGACAAGAAAATACTCCATTGGAAAGCTTTTGACCAGCTCAAATTGGTTCTTAGTGTATACCTACTTTGAAGCCAAAACACTAAGGAGTTCTTTCTGACTTCTCTTCACATTTGACATAACCAATATATGAGAGAAGTTATTAAATACTAAGGCAAAGCTAAAGCCTGTGCTGTAGAGACATTGCCCAATTAATATAATTATTGTGTTTTCAGTGCTGCTGGTTTTGATAGCCCCTGAGACTGCAAATCAGCCCCTGCTCTTGCTGTCATGTATATCACCAGCAGATGTAGCATTAGTGCCATAGGCACAGGCCAGATAATCCTGCATTTCCAAAGCAGAGAATGTCATGTAATTATTTTGCAGCCTAACATAATGTGGTCTGTTTGCAAAGACAAAAATACGGCACACATCTTTTCTGTTGATGTTTTACAATAAAGCTGACAGCCAGATAGCAGCAGGGTGAGAGAGGCAGAGTGCTGTGCAGGATGTGCCTGTGCTGTAGTGACAATTCACAATACAACCTATAGATACAGCACAAAGGAGCTCTAATAGCTCTTCAAAATATACAAGTTAAGTCAATGGCATTAATGCAAACCTGAAAAATGAACAATACAATTATCCATCCTGTCAATCTTTCAGCAGCATAGAGAAGGCAAAGAATTTTTTGAGGACAAAGAGTGGGAAAGCCTTCTTCCTCTTTGAGGAATTCCAAGCTGGCCTCACAGGACCTGAGTTCAAAAACATTGGAGCATGACTCCAAATGTCAAACTATTTCTTTTCAGGTTGAGGTTATTGTCTCATTGTGCCTTGACACATCCTCGTTAGTCTTTAACAGCACATTTTTATCCTTTTCCCTATATCACATCATATATCATTACCTTGCTGTTTCTTAGCCTTCTCCCCCATTCCCCTTCTTATGTTCCCCTTTTTTCCAGTTTTCTCCTTTTACAAGGCCACTCTCCTCACCCCACTGCTCACCTGGTGTATTGTGTACTTCACATGTAAAAGGCCTTGTTCTCTGAGAAGATTAATGCATCAATAAAAATAGCTAAAGTGACTGACTATCCTAAATTGTGTATTTCTGATTCATACATAGCTAATTCAAGAATTCTTTACAGGCTGCTTTCAAGTCAAGACCATATTGAAATGAGTGCAGTAGTTTTGTGGCTCACATCTTGACTCATGTTTCATCCACACTGTCTCTCTGGATCCTCTCTGGGCATCAGGGATAAATCTAACTGCCTACTTTTCAGGGAATAGTTTTGGTCTTTTACACTGTCAGTCACAGTTTTGATTGCTGAGTTGAATAAAATTGGGAAGCATAATAATTATCAAATATGTGATGGAGATTGCAGTCGAATGATACCAGGACTGTGTATCTTAGCTGTTTTCCTCATTTAAATTAAAAGAAACTTAAAACTTGAGCAGTTGATGATGACAATGTTGAGGATAATAACAACTATCAATAATACTATTGGTGTTCTCAGGCATATTTTGCAGTCATGAATGAGAGGAAATCATAAGGGATGGCAAGAAAATTAGTTCAGGAAAAAAAATTTCCCTGACATCATCTGAGCTCTGAAAAACACGACAATTTTTTCAAAGTTGTATGTATGGCTCAGATTTAACCTTCTTTTAAATTCTGGATTTTCCATCTCACTATCAGTAGCACAAGAAGACTGATGATTAAAGGGCAAGTTGGCTTGTACCAGAGCCCAGAAGAGAGGCTTTTTTGGAAAATTAATAATATGAAGAATAAGACAGTGTCAGGCCAATAAAAATTATGAAAGAGAACCTAAAAATCAATAGTACAAAATAACAATTATCCATCTTAATGAGCTAAAGTTAATGCATATTGGCACAAAGTGACTTGCTGTTTTATTGCTATCAAATTTTGAGGTCTATGGTTCAGGAAAGAAAAGGTTTAAAAACTTTTATTTTTGAAACTCCAAATTTCTCCAAAAGAAACAAATTTATTCTAACCTGTATAAGTCACAACAAGATAAGTTAAATTGATAGTATAAATTGATAGTAGAGTTCAGATGTTGTTAGACAGCCTTTGAGCTAGGCTCCTTTGGTTAATGCTATCATCTGCATTTCACAATGATTAAAAACATAGTAACACATTCTTCCTCATTAATTACCTTACGGATAATAATCATAAATTTGATTACATTCAATTACATTATAAGCAATATGCTCAAAATTATCTTGTATTAAAAAAAAAAAATCTTTTGAATGTAATTGAGATGTAAAACAACAACAACACAACAAATTTATTCACAAGTTCTAGCATTTTCCTTCCAACAAAAGAAAGAAAAACCAATCTCCTGCCACAGAAATTAAGAAGGGGGGCAGAAGAGACTAGGCTTAATAACTTACAAGAAAACCCCAGAAATAGATGTCTTTACTGTTTATAATACATTTATAATACTTTGTTTTTCATTTTAGGGCAGCACAGAAAGATATTGTGCTCTCTCTCCGAAAAATCATCTGTTAGCTCCTGGTAAACATCAGATCTGCTGATTCACAAGTACTGTTTTGACTTTCTCTCCCAGTGCTTTTCCTCAAATGTTTTTGGATAGTTGTAGTACTTTGTATCCGATTTTCCCTACTTGTTATGCACATTATTAACAGATCTCCCACAGCAGAGGAGGCAGAAAGTCCTGAGATCTACACCTGTCCATAGCATCTTGATAAACTATTCCCTTGGTAATTCCACATTCAAGACATCTGTCTCACTTTGTCTGCAGTTTTCAAAGAGGCAATATCATGGTGCAGTGTCGAGGGGAAAATAAAAATAAAATGTGAGATTTGAAACAACAGAAAAAAAACCCAAACAGGTGGAAAAATGCTGGGAAATAGTTGAAACTCCTTCATTGGTGTTAATATTTAAATGGTGTTCAGTAATCCTCTAGACTCTTCTGTTCTTTTAGGTCCACAAGCAACAGTAAGAGTGTTTTTACTGTCTGATCTGCGTTTGTCAGTCTCCATCACATTATTTAAACTACAAACTGCTAGAGTGTACAAGAATCTAAAAGGATTTTCCTGAATAGATTCTCTTTAATGGAGTATGATTTTGTTTAACTGGTAGTTATTACAGTTGAAGTTTTCTGTGGGGCAGATGAAAAACAAGAAAGAATCTCTACAATGTTTGAATGACATTATTCCAATAATTCAAGACCTTTCTGGTAGTGCTTTAAAAAACTGATTTGACAAGGCCAGTGGCTATAGTGATATTTTAACTAGAAAGGAATGCTGTAACAGGCTTTCATGGAAGACATACCAAGCTCTGGTATCTGTCATTTCTGTATGCAATATTTATATTTTGTGTGTCATTACAGTATCTGAGTACTGTTCAAGGATTGAAAATACAAGTTATTTCCATAGCAGGAGCATTTTAACAACACAGAGTACCTATTTACCATCTCAATAAATTCGGATGACAAAGGAAAGAGAAGTTCATGCATCATAATCCAAATCCTTAAAACAGCCTTGACAGGAACCTGTGTAGTGGTGAAAGTCTGATATAAAGTATTTGTTCACTGCTTCTTCTGAACAGTTAAATCAGAATTTCAAAATGGAAATGTTCTATTTTAACATTTAAAAATGCTTTCAGCTAATATAGTTGAGTAACCCATAGCCTGCAGTAAGTTTGAAAATTGTTTATAGTTATAGGAAAATGTAGTATATTGCAAACCCTATAGATTTTAATTATTTCATAAATTTTCTTGATTTGGTTAATTTTACCTAAGAGGTATCTAGAATTGTATATAAAAAATGCATAGTTCAATAATTTCTTGTGACCTCTCAGGCAGAAAAATGTTAATGGCAGAATACAATTGTTAGATGCTTGTTCTTTATTGAGAGGATTGAGCAGAGAATCTAATTTCTCAATAGGAAAGTGCACCAGCACTTTAAAATAAACAGTATGTTATCTTTCTTTTCTCAGGATTCCAAAGCAGACCTTCCAGTTTTCATCCAACCCCATCTCTCTGATGTGGTCACTGATCTGCTCAGTGGCTGGAAATGTATAAGGAACTGTGCTGCAAACCACATGTTTTAGTTTCAAAACTTGACATGTGCTAAGAGTTGTGATGGCACTGAACCCTGAAAGATATTGTTTGTCATTGGCACAACATGCTTAGGGTGCAAATGTTTCTTAGCATTAATTTTTGGGACAATTTCAATGAATGATTGATGGCCAGCTCAGTGTTAGCCAGAACACATTATGTATGCCACTTTCAGCACTCTCCTACATGGATGTCTGGGTTTTTTGCTCCAAGGTCACACAGATTGCTTCAGCTCACAGACAGAGTTGAGCTAACAAACCATAATAGCATTACACTCAATGTCTGAAGTCAGCCTGGGAAGGACAAGGAATTTCTCCAAAAACTACATCATGTCTCTAACAGGCCAATATTATCATCCAAGGAGTCCAAACAATTAAAAGGTTGTAGAGTTAGATGTGTTGAGAGCAGAAAAATCTTTTGCATTTCTGAAAAATATGAGCATAACTATATGAGCATTTGGGTTTGAATTTTTTGAAACAAATCTCCTTTCTACTGCCAGTTCATGTCATGGAACAGTCTCCCAGAATATGAAAGCATGAACTGGGCCTCTTTTTCAGCTGAACTCATGGGAGCAGATGCACTCCAGGAATATAGCTAGTGTGCTGTAGCTGCATTCAGTTCATAAAACCAGAATGGAACTGAAGTAAAAGCTCTTGAAGCACAAGAAATTTTGATGTCTCATTGTCAGCACAGTTGTTTTGCTGCTCAGAACTGTTTTATTTGTGCAGCACTTCTCACTCATATAAACATAGCCAGTGGCTGTTTCCCCATGCAGTTTATTTCTATGTATTTTCACTACCTGTATGTTTAATAGATACCAGAGCTAATTGCTCCAGGCAATTGAAAATCTGACAGGACTGCCTGTGTGGACACTGCTGTAAACTTTCCCAAGGACTTTCAAAGCTTTCAGTAGTGGGACTGGTAGAGGGTCTTGTAAGTCTTGCAAGAAGCCCTCAGGGATTCTGTGGTGTGGTTGTGACAGGCACAGAAACGCCCATGGCTTTGTCTGCATCTTTTGTTTCCAATTTCAATTCTACTTGTCAGCATTTCCTGAACAGCTCTCTGTGGTGTGAAAAACTCACAGAATCCTTAAGAAAATCTTCCCTTTCCAACACACAAGACTTGGCTGTGGGCTGGCTCTGAGAAAACTCCTCATTTTTAAATTAATTCACAACACCCATGTGCTAACAACTAGTTCTCACTGTGCCTGCTCTTAAGTGCAACTAGGGAATCAGATAGTAGAGATATAACAGCTGTCACAGCAGTTTCCAGGCAACTTCTTCAGGGAATTTCTTCCATATGTTTCTTCTGCAGGGATCATCATTCCTGGGGGAACTTCTGGCAGCCTGCTGCTGCAGGTGAGGGGTGGCTTCTGGACGCTTTTGCTTCTACCAGCTCTGACAATCAGCTTTTGTTGACAGCTTCTGGAAGAGCCCACACTTCTTGTTTCCAACTGGCTGCTGCTACAGATTTTTTATTTATTTATTTATTTATTTATTTTTAATTTTTTGTAAAGGGTTCTAGAAACTCTTCTGAAAGCTCTTTGAGCCTGTTCATCTGTGGCACCAGTTTGCCAAAAGCCAGCAGCTGTCTGGGGACATCTGAGGCCCTGACCCAGAGGGAATTCTGCAGGAAGTGTGCAGGTAGTGCCTGGTGCCTCTCCCTGGGGATGTGCTGAGGTGTCCTTCCCTTTGGGAAGGGGGGCTGTGCTTGAGGCACTGAGTCATCAAGTAAAGGAGCTCTGAGGAGATAACCAGACTGCACATTACTGGCCTGGATGAGCAGAATATTGATGGAACTTTAGATTGCAGAAACAAGAGCCTATGTCCCATCATGGAGGGGAAGTACTGGCAATGTCTGTGCACAGAGGAGTGGATGGACTGCCCTGATGAGGAAGATGGGAATGTATGGCTTCTGGCAGCAAAGGTGCACATACAGAACAGGCCAGGCTGGATGGGGCTTTGAGCAGCCTGGTCCAGTGGAAGGAGTCCCTGCCCATGGCAGGAGCTTTGGAGCTAAATGAGCTTTAACATCACTTCCAACCCTTAGCATTCTATCAATCTTTGATTAATCTGTGATTTTCTTACCCTTTTTTTAGCCAGAACCACTCTTGTTGCTCTTCATGTCCTTCTGTCCCAACTCCACCTGAGCTCTGGTTTGCCTAACCCTGTCCATTCATTATGCCTGCAATTCTCCTGGGTAGCCTGTCCCCTCTTTCACTACCTATGGGCCTCCCTGCATCCATGGAGGTGATGCCTTAAGTTTCAGCTTTCATATTTTCCAGATTCTGCAGTGCATTAGTATATAACTCTGAACTTCATATAAAGTGTTAGTAAGCTCTCCTCACAGTTTAATTTGACAAAACAATCCTTTTCCAGCCCGAGAACCAAGGACACTGTGGCAGCTT
>VZTT01038861.1:4087-18863 GCA_013400855.1 Buphagus erythrorhynchus | reverse complement strand
AAAAAAAAAAAAAAAATCAGAGACTTCAAGTTTTTTACTAGGTTAGCTAGAATTTTCAGTGTCTTAACTATTTCAAGAAGTGATTATGTGAAATTTTTAACTTCTGGGAACATTGTGCTCATGAATGATTCCTAGATGTCTACTTTTTATTTTGTGCTATAAATCACTGAAGAGTCTTGTGTTTATCCTGTGGACTCCTTACTGATCTCCCAAAGTTCTCACTTTAATTTCAGAAGATGAAACTTCTAAATAGATTTGTTTCAATAACAGCTGGGGGGAAAGGAGGAAAAGAAAAATAATTTGCTATTTAAGACCAATACAAGAGAAAGGCAAACTTTTCTTATCCCATACTTTTCCTGTGGTATCTTACAGAAATAATTTTGGGTGCTAACCTGTGGGAATAGAAAGCCTGGGTTGACACCTCAGGATTCAACTCCTTTAACTATAATGCAGAGATGATCGTGTCAGTGACAAATTCCAGATCTTTGTATCTGAACAGCCTGGTCTTTAATCTCTGTTAGATATTGACATATTGCACTCTTCATCAATTTGCATAGTTAATGGCAGAGACTTCCATGTTGACATATTAGAGCTCTTTTTCCTCACTTAAAAACAAAGGTGATTGTAAGAAAATTAAGATAGTTGGAAGAATTTTCTATATACATCTTGGCATTCTTCCTTTTGAACCTCTATAGTTAGCAAAAAACAGCCATTGTACCTTTTAATGAAGGAGTTTTATGATGTGATGCTCATCATAATGAGGAGCTGGACCTGATGTCCCAAAAAACACTTTGCTCTGAACCTTAAAAATTATGTCATGCACAGTCTTCATAAAAAGATCATGAAACTATCAATTAGAAAATAATTCCTGTGGAAACAAATATTTATTTTGAAAGAGTATGGGTTAAATCAGATTTCAGTTCATCTATATTTATTTCACCTGTAAAGGTTACCTCCAGCATTTAATTCATAATTAGGATTATATGAGCCTAAATTCACCTGAGAGAGGTTCTCATTCCTGTTAATTCACTTTGGTTCAGTCATTATTCTTTACTCCACAAAGAAATCCAAATTGAGGATGAAACTAAAGCTGAATCATAGCAGAAAACATCTCTTGAAAGAGAAGTGAAATAATTTATGTTTTTCGTTCCTGAAGATAAGACCTTTATTCAATGTTATTACATTTTTACCAGTGACTGCTTTTCTTTTCTCATTGAAGAGTACTCTTAGCTTGTGGCTTGTAGAGAACACTGTCAAATACAATATTTGCTCAACTAGTATATTTATTGATGTGGTTTGATGCCAGGCTGGGCATTGTGGATGTGACTCACTAAAACTCTGTCTGAATTGTAATACTGGAAGATTTAATCTCACTAGATACTGGAGATCTGTACTTCCCAGTCCACTACCTTTGTTTTTTTTCCCACCTCTGTTACTCCTCAGTATCAGTCTTGTAGCTGATGCATCATGATGTGTAAAAAAAGGAATTATTAGACGCATTAAAATTTGCAGTACAAACAGCAGAATATGAAATTAAGAGAAGCCTCCAGAGAGAGTCATATCCCCAAGCTTCCTAATTACTCTATGAAGATATCTCCTTCAGCAGCTTTCACTGGCTTAAAGAGGTCATGGGGGAATTAGCTACTGCTATTTTTAAAAGTCAGCAATTACAATCTCCATCTACATAATCATGAATTACATCATCAGTATTCTGCCCACTGCCCACACAAGAGAGTTTTCCAACCCCAATGATATAATAGCTGTAGTAAAAGAAACTTCAAATCAAAAAGGGTCAGAGGAGCTTAAAGCTATGGCTACTTATAGCACATTAAAATCTCTGACTCTGTCTGAGACTTGCTGCACCTGGCATTCCAATTTTTTTTTATTATTATTATATTTTTCTACTTCAGTTTCATATAAATTAATGTCATAGTAAACCTCTACAGAAGACCTCCCGACCTGTCATTTCTGGTAGTTATTATTAAGGACATGATTTCAAGGATTTCTATTGAAATTTATATTTATTTCCTCTTCTGTCTTCCCTGAAATATATGTGCTTCATAATTTGATTTGGCATTTTACTGCCAAGAATTCTTTCTTCTACTGTTTGTGATCTGACAATGTCTTATGATTTGTTTGCTCAAATGATGAACTATAAAACTACCTATAAGTATTCTACTAATGTTGTATAATAATATAAACAAAAGATCTCTTAGAAATTGTCTTAGATTTACTTTTATTTCATATTTAAGATTTTTATCATGTCTTATGTTTTCCCTAGTTTGATTTTTGAAAAATAGTTTATTTGGAGAAAACAAACAAACAAGCCCTTATATTGTATTCAAAGCTATTTTGCTGTTTTGTCTGGTTTTCTTTCAGTATTTTGAATCTTTATTCATAGCATACTTAAGATGCACAGTCTGTTTAATATTTATATTGCTTACAGTCCACTAAACAGAAAAGAAGCTTGTAAGATTTTTCTTCTTTTGACATCTTCACAAGGTTCAGTTGCTCATAAGAATAGTTTGAAGTGAACAGTAAAAGTTAGACAGTTCAGCATCACTAGTTAGCAAATTCTAATAGTGAAATAAATCAACAGTGCAAGTATATGGACTGACTACTAAACACAAGATAAAGCCATGAACTACTCTAGGAAATTCTTAGGGTAGAGGTTTTTTTTTCCTCCATCTCTTCCCACCAGTAAAGTGATACTTTCTTATCAAGTATGCTCTGAGCTCATATAGTATGCTATTTAATACAAATATTTATATCTTAAAAAAAAAAAAACAAAGCAAGCAAATAAACATGAGCAACCTACCCCCCCCCACCACATACCACATTTATCCATTCAACCCTGGTAGAGTTAAACCTGGCCACCTACAGGCATGTCAGTGATGAAAGGAGGAATAGGAAAAATCTGTGCCCTCTTTGTAAAGACACAGGAGAGCTGGTTACCTGGGGAGAAAGCTCAGTTACCTGATGCACTTTTGTGCATCCTTCTCCACTGCCAAGTGCTCCAACCACAGTGCCCAGAAGGCAAAGGCAGGGGCTGGGAGAAGGTAGAATCACCCAGTGTGGGAGAAGATCAGGTTTGAGGCCATCTAGGGCTCTTGAAGGTGCACCAGTCCATGGGACCTGATCAGATGCAGGTCCTGAGGGAGCTGCCAGAGCAGTGGCTAAGCCCTTTTCTACCCTATCTGAGAACTTGTGGCAGTCCAGTGACATTCCCACTGACTGAAAAAGCATTCCTTGTCTGCTGTATTCATCCAGCATTTTCTCACTTCTGTAATGCCACAGCTGCAGAAATAGTCTCCAGAGTACAAAAACTAGAATCGTGTTTATTCCATTAAAAGTAAAAAATACAATTTCCAACTAGAGCTGACAAATAATTTGTTGTGTGACTTTTGTTCTTGCACCCCCTACTTCTTTTGGAAAATTTTCTTTGGAAACTCTAATGAGTATGCTTCTAATTTGACATTTGAAATGCAAACCTTGTAGATTTCCCTTTTCTCAGCATTCAGACCAACTTTGTGTTGTAGAATATGTCTGTGATTTTCATATTTTACTTGCTAGAATATTAATGAATATGCATATGCACACATTAGTGTATAAACATTCTTGTCATGGTTAGAGTGGCTTGAGAAGAGATAATATAGAAAACTGTAAGAAAATAACCTGAAACTTCTTCATTAATAGATTTCTGGTTTATCAAGATCACATTTTCATGCTTTGTTTTTCCTGTCGTTTTCTTCTGCTGGTTGAACTAAGACAGTTCAAGCAAGTTAATATCCCATGTAACTTGAAGGACATATTACTAATAAATAATACACTAAGACCCTTATTTTTATGGAGCAGGCACAGAAGATTTTAGAAATTCAACGACAAATGTCTGGATAACTTTATCGACTATTTATCAGTTTAGCAGAGACATTCTTACCGAAGGCCACCAAAAGGGGAAATTACATAGACAATGCACCCACAGTGTAGGAATGATCAGACTATCCTTCCGTGTGAATTTGCAAAAACAATTCATCGTTTTTTCACCTTTACATTATGAGAAGACACAGCTTCTTTAGATTGTACTCTAGATGGGTAGCTGAAAGAAGCAGGGCTTTATTAAGACAGAATTTTAACTTGAGAAGGAGACAAGTTTCCTTGATTTTATTTTCCCTTTGATAAATGACCTTCAGTGTCATTCAAGGGGGAGTATAAGTTTCTCACTCCTACTACAAGGGAAAGAAATTATATAAGCTAGACTTTTTGGCTGAAGCTCAACAGATTGTAATGCTTGAGGCAATAAAAAGATCTGAAACAAGATTATGAGTGTTAGCTGCCACATACAGCTGGACTATGTGTCTGCTTGAGCCAGACTCTGAACTTTTACTGTCTCCATAATGGACTCAGTTGAATGTTGTCCAAGAGCTGGGTTTGGTCATTTCTGAATGCCTAATGCTCCTGCTTCATCTGCTGTGCAATAAATTGTGTGAGATCTGCTGCTTTTAGTTTGTGCTAATTAGAGAGAACTGGCCTCAAAAGGTTAAAAACAACGGTTTTGCTTAAAGAAAAAGAAAGGAGGGGCAGAGGGAGTAGGAGGCATGAACAGATGGTTTTTGGTCAGTAGGTAAATCAAAAGCATTTGTCTGTCTAAAGAGGAATGTGGGATTTGTGGTAGAGACAATGTGATGGTTTTCTAATAATTTTTATTGAAATATGTTTTTATTTTTCTCTCTTTATTGCTCAGATGTTATAGACAGCTGTATTGTTTCAACCAAGGGCTTGCTGGAGGGTGGATTAGTTTAACCATTATGCGTTGCTGAAATTCTGGTAAATAATTATGAGCCATATTTTGGTTTATGATTTGGTTTCCCAGAATAGTTCTTATTATTAAAGTGTGTAAAATCAGAGGTATTCAAATTAATATGCAAATTACTTCTGAACTTTAGGAATCATTGCTAGTCACAGCAAGTTATATTATTACCCCTGGAAAATTTCCATGTAACATATATATTTCATTCAGAATAAGTATTAGTAAACTGCCTGCTGTGCACCTTCTGACATAATAAGAGTCAAACCTACAGTAGACTTTTAAGTTGTTGCTTTTCCTTCATTGCCTTGCTTCAAAATATGTTTATATATATATCCTGACATATTCTACTTTCAAATTTTTAAATATTAACTAGCTGTGGAATGCATCTATGTAAAGAGAAAAAAAAAACATACGGAATGTAAACACTGGGCTATTTACATATTATATTTAGATATACACCTCTGTTTCGGCAATCATAAAAAAGAAGCCAGAATTTAAAATTATTTTTGTTATTAACTCTTTGGCCTAAAATAAGTAAATGACTGGTGATTGAAATTGTTCCTGTGTTTCTAAGGAAGAGTTTAAGGCCTTTTCATTACTTCAGTTGGAACGTTATACCAATGATGACAGGTAAAACTCAACAACTATATTGTATTCCTCCTACTCTCCCCTACCATCCTTATGAGAGGAAAAATTACCATAGCTAGAGCAAGAAAACATTGTTCATATGAGAACTTTATGCCAACAGAATCTTGCATTAATCTTCATCGTTTTCAGTCACATATATCCATTCTAATATATCTGTGTGATAATGACATCATGGAATGAAACAACTGAACTGACCATACAACGGATTTTTTGTGCATTTTTTCGAAAATTTCCTCTGTAGGGGTGAGGTTATTTTGAGCATGTAGGATCAAATAAGATCAGAATGTGTTTTGTGTTCACTGCAGTCAGGGAAACCTACCATAAGAGAAATTTTGGACAGGGTCTTTTGGCCTGAAAACTGTTGATGAGTTTAGCAGCGCACTTGTCAATTTTAAACCAAGAAAAAAATTTAAAATGCTTTCCATATTTTTTTCTGTTTAACCTTGTTGTTGCTCATAATAAATACTAAAATAAAGTTAACACTTAAATTTTAAGGCAAATTTTCTGTATTGTATCTACAGTAAAATACATGTTTTAAAAAGAACACAGCTTCCATATTTAAAAATAGAAACCTGCTGCCATGTCCAGAGAGACAAAAAATGCAAGCAGGAAAAAGAGAGTAGGATTATTAATATTAATTTTATAATATTAAGTCACAAAACATAGAGGGGGTGTTGGGACCTTTGTAAGATCAGTCCTTTATGTAGTCCAACAACCAAGGACTCAGTATTCCCAGAGTTATTCTGTCATAATATTTAATATGCAAGACACATGAGTTCATTAGTAGAGCTCAAAACTCTATCAAATTACCTTTAGTAAACAACCTCAGAAAGACTCATCTCTCTTGCCTTTGATGGCACTTTGGGTGGGGAGGGGCAGGGGGAGAAGAGCACAAAGGTCTCAAAAGCTTTAGTTTTAATTAGTCCAAAGAGCAACCTTCCTGTTGAAATGTTATTGGCTATCATGGCAATCTTATTAAATAAATTACTCTGAGTTATTTCCCATGACAAGCCTCTGATAAAGCAACATGTTAAATATTTGTGGCCCACTGCAACGAGGTCTGTTGTGGATAAACTGTAGAGGGAATAGAATAAGTTCAAGTTCTTGTACTCTACATACTGAGGTAGATATCTGAGTTTTACAAAGATTTTAAGGCACGGGGATGATAACAGAAACTCCTGATTATTTATTCATCTTTAAAATATAAGTGTTTGTTTTTGCTGCAGTGTGCAACATCAAGATATGGCCTCATGTGAGCTCTGTAAACCTTATACATAGCTATATTTCCTTATAGAGTAGTTTGTGTGAGATGACAGACTGAACACATGCAAGTTTTTGATGGCATTGGGTGTAATTTTCTTCATCATTTCTAATAGAAACTCTAATCCCAGAGTTTTAGAAGGTTATGCAAATGATTGACACCACTTTAAGCCAGTCTCTCTATTTGTCTTTATAACACTTGGGTTAACTCCTGTATTTAAGTTTTTCTGTGAGATTTGCTTGGAATTTCTCTTTTCCAGATGAAGTGATGATGAATGTGTCCATATCCATTCAAGTATAGAAAACTTTCTGACCTGAGCTGGTATATTTTTATAAATATACCCAAAACTAGGGTGAATTGTAGACTTACCCCATCAGTAAATATTGGCACTATTTCTTAGTGAAGACAGTGTGTAATCACCAAACACACACAGATGCACAACAGCAACAAAAAGACCCAAGTTTGGTATTTCTCACAGCCATTTTGGCAATGCTGGAGCTGCTGGAGTTCTAGGATGTAACAAAACCTGAGAGCTCCTGAAGGCTTGACACTGAGGTATCTCAAGTTAGATTCACCAAGATAGGACCACAGCAAAACGGAATTACTTAATTTCTCTCTATCTTTCTTCCTGTCAGTAAATTGGTGAGTGAAAAGAAAGGCTTTGCAAAGCATGAACTAGGCTCGGTAGTTTAACCCTCCAGTTCCCTTCAGTCTCCACTGAGGGTTCCAGGGAGTGAAGGTGATTGGAACTTGCCCCCTGATGTTCCTCTGACAGCTTTTGCTGCACGGTTTGCCCCACAATGTAGAAGGCTGAATGACTTCTGCAGTAATTTCCTGCAGCAACTTCTTGCTGTAGAAAGGTCTGAGCTATTGCTGTGGAATTTCAATCAACAGGTTTTTTCCTCTTTAATTTTTTTTTTCCTTCTTTCCTGTCAAAGCCCAGAACCATGCAATTGCATTTAATGCAATTAAAATTTGTTTTAATCAAGCAGTAACATTTTTATACTCTTTCAGTAATTTAAGCTGCAATATATAGGATCTAGATGGGGTGCTGAAATAATTATTCATGTATATATACTTGATTGAGGAGAGAGATTAGAACAGCAACAGGAACATGGAGAGGTAATTTAGGGATTTTTAATCCTTTTCTTTCCTGCAGGTATCTGCAGATAGAGAGAAGAACTGTCTGAATTTTAACAAAGGTAAAGGCAGGGTCCTGCACCTGGGGAGGAATAACCCTAGGCAGCAGCACGGGCTGGGGATGACCTCCTGGGACCCATCTCTGTGGGGAAGGACCTGGTGGCCCTGGTGGACACCAAGCTGTCCATGTGCCAGCAGTGTGTCCTGGTGGCCAAGAAGGCCAAGGTGTCACGGAGTGCATCAGGAACAGCAGTTTTAGCAGGTCATGGAGATGATCCTGCCCCTCTCCTCAGTCCTGGTGAGGCACACCTGGAGTGCTGTGTCCAGTTCTGGGCTCCTCAGCACAGGAGAGACACAGAGCTCCTGGAGCAGATCCAGTGGAGGGTGACAAGGATGATGAAGGGATGGAGCATCTCTCTTATGAGGAAAAGCTGAGGGAGCTGGGGCTGTTCAGCCTCAAGAAGAGATGACTGAGAGAGGATCTCATCAGTGTCTAGAAGTGCCTGAAGGGAGGGTGTCAAGAGGATGGTGGTGGTGCACACTGCCCAGCAATAAGGCAGGATGTAACGGGCAGAAACTGATGCACAGAATGTTCCACTTGAACACAAGAAAGAACACTTTGATTCAGGTGACCACACACAGGAATAGGTTGTCCAGAGAGGGTGTGGAGTCTCCCTCATGGGAGATAATTAAGAACTATCTGGATGCAGTCCTGTGCTTCATGCTCTGGGATGGCCCTGCTGGAGCAGGGAGGCTGGATCAGATGACCCACTGTGGTCCCTTCCACCCTGACCCATTCTGTGAATCTGTGCTTGTAAGCAGGTTACAGAATTAAGCAAGTAAAATGATAAAACACAAGATTTTTAACTCTGTTTTTTTCATAGTTCATGGTTTTGCTTTTGTGCTTTTCCTGTAGAATTGTTTCAGTCTGCATCCTCTGATCTGTGTCATTCCTTGAAGCTCAAAAAGACTGCTGAATGGTTTCCAGGTGCTTCTGTACTATTTTAAGAGCAGCTTATTTTTCTTATTCCTTCATTGATATGATATTCTGTCACTTCAAATTTTTCCTGCACCTCCTCCTGCTATTTATCTTTAGGTATAATGCTAATGATGATCCTTTCCTACCTCTTTATGACTTTTTAGCTTCCTATTTTTTTCCTTTTTTTTTTTTTTTTTTTTTTATTTAGAGACTCAGCAACTGTTCTAAAGACAATGTTGAAGTACAAATAGAACCTGAGAACGTGTTCCTAATCTCAACTAAAGTTAAATATCTGATCAGATACCTTAGACATAAGAACAGTATTAGTCTGGTAACTTGGCAGGGGAGGAGAGAGATGAAAATGGAAGTGAATAATATGGGCACAGGAAAGCTGTGGAAGAGCAGAAAATACAAAGGGATATTTTACTAAGCAGCTAATGCCACAGGTTGATTATAGTTTGGGAAGGAAGAGAGGCAGGGACATCATGCAGTCATTAGAGGAAGTTTGAATCTAACAATTAGTGTCCACTGAGGAACAGAAAACCATGTATTATGTGGCAAGCTAGTTTTGCTTGTTGTGGTAGATATTTGTCTGATGGAATATGCCATCAGGCTAACTTATTCCCCATTGTAGGGAATCACAATTCTGCTCAGAACCATGCTTCTAAGGACTACTATAGAAAACTTACAAATTCAACAGTTTTAACAACAGAGTTGTTAAAAGGGTTCAGGCCTTGCATTGTTCTACTGCTATTTTCTGATCCATTTTCTCCTCAGTGATCTGCCTTGAATCTTGTTTAAATCTTTTGAATTTTGTTTAAAATCTCCCTCTTCCTCCAGCTGCAGAAGATATAGTTTTCTATTCTACCCTCTATATTGCCCTACTTTCCTGCATAAGCTTTGTTCACATGAGAATAACATTTACCTCCATGAAATAATTCTTCTGAGCCTGTCTTTTGCTATTTGGAAAGCTATTGGCCTTACATCCTGACCACAAAGCCATCTAGGGTATAAAGTAATTTTAAATGTCAAGAAATCATTCTTGGTTCAATTTTTCTAGGAATGAATGTTGATAGTGGGTGATGATTTGGATCCTTTGAGTAGCAGCTAGGGCACTTGCTATTTCTTTACATCTATTTAAGCAGAGGCTTACTGTTTGAAGGGTCAGAATATTTTAGCAGGCCAGACAAACTTCTAATTACTACTTCTTTAGAATCATTATACTGACAACAGCATGTAATAATCCTGTTGTCAGGGGATTTTGTTTGGTTGGTTTTTAGTGGGTTTTGTTTTGTGTTTGATTTCTTGTGTAAAAAGGGTGTTCCAAATATGCAAACCAAGAGGTTTATAATAGCTTAATTGTAGCTTGAATGGAAGCATATCAGGTATTCCTAGATCATTTGAGAATCTATAATCAACTTTTCTTAAAGAAGATCCATTTTGAGAGGAGGAAAAAAATACAGCTCAGCATTCTGAAAGTGACTGTAACACACAGGATATTTATTTTAGAAATCTGATTGACAATCTATTGGTGACTTCACAAGTGAAACACTTCAGAATCTAGTGCTGCCATAGAGGAGGGGGGATAAACAAGCCAATTGAAATATTACTGCTAATTCTTACTTTTATCTGTGATCTTCCATGTTTTTCAAATGAGTAATCATACTAAGAAAGAAATCTTAGAGTGCTGAAGATGACAAGCTTTTTATATGATAATGTTTTATATAGCAGGCTTCTATGCAAGGCAATACATTAAAAATGTTTGGTAAAATAAAAGCTTTTCAGTCAAGTCCTCCAGAAGTCTAGCACGTGCAGGTTTCGTTAGGCAACAGAACAAGACTGAACAAAGAAGAGCAGACTGAAACCCTGATTCTTTTCAGATTCAGCTCTAAAATGTCTTTTTAGCAGATCAAAGCCTCACAGCTGGATTAAACCTTTAACTCCTCCACTACAATTCTCCTTAGATCTTAGAGATCACAGGTAGTTGATTACAAAACAACAGATAACTTCACTGAAGTTCTATATTAAGCCACAGCACTCTGTAATTTAAAAGTTGCCTTAATACTTCTGCATTTAAAAACATATAATGAATTTAGGAAAAGGCCTGCTAAGGTTTATTAACTTGATGCCATTCAGCCTTTTGTGAGAGGCACATACATATACAGGGTTTTAACAGTAGTGCATTGATATTTTTCCAAAAAAGTTGGCAAACTGTCTTGAGATGCAGTGTGTGCTCTTAACTTTAAAGCAGGGCTTATGGCTCTGAAGACTTTGCATATGTACTACTGTGCTG
Source organism: Buphagus erythrorhynchus (assembly GCA_013400855.1). Lineage (NCBI taxonomy): Eukaryota > Metazoa > Chordata > Aves > Passeriformes > Sturnidae > Buphagus > Buphagus erythrorhynchus. Next base: position 7,735 of record VZTT01038861.1, on the reverse strand, counting down.
TCAACTGCTTGAGGGAATTCAGGCTCCTACTCTGCAGCGTGTTGCAGCTGCTGGGAGAATACTGATGATTCCTGCCAGTGTAGTGAGATGTTTATGGCTTGCTCTTTAAGCCTCTCCATACTAAGTTTATGTCACTAAGGACACACACACATCCCATAACTTGGTTGATGCTTCTCTTTTCCTTGTTTCATTTCTATTAATCTGTGTGCATATTGTTGAGGAGGGGAAGCAAGCCACTTTTATAGACAAGTATAGTTTTGCAACTGTTTGAACTGATGCATGGCACATGTTTAGTAATTAGCAGGTCTGTAAGAATATTTTATTGCTGTATTCAAGGTTCCTTGCCACTCTGGCCACCAGGTGTTTGAGTGTCAGATCATATTGGTCTTTTCTGCTCATTCTGACAGTCACCCTTTTGATGAAAAAGTACCTGGCAAAATACTTTGCCTTGTGTTGAACTTGGATAACCATTCTTCCTCCTTCTGCTGTTAATCCAGCTCTTCCTGTCTTTCCTCCCCATCAGGAAGGGATGTTCATCAGTATTATGCTGGGAAGTTAGGTCATGTTTGTGATATATGAATGAGTGCTGAGAGATGCTCTGAGGAAGTGGGGACTAAAGCTAGAGCTTTGAGGAGACAGCTCCCTTAACCTACCTGAAAGTCTGCCCACAGCAGGCTGTAAGCCAGCTGTGAAAGCCTGGGCACTGAGGACAACCCTTTATTAGGTAAAGCAATTAAAGAATGACAATTTAGGCTGAATAAGTTATTGCTAGTATTTCCCAGATGAGTTAAGTTAATAGAGTAATAGCCTGTGTAAAATGTTTCTTGCCTCTTGCCTTTATTCTTGCATGTTTGGGACAGATCTGGGAACAGCATGAGAGAAACTTGCTTGGAAACATTTCCTTCTGTAATTATGCAGTGATTTGATTGTAATGACATTGTTAAAACATGGGCTCCTGAAAAGTCTAAATTCTGACTTGACTTCCAGTTCTGCACTTCCTTTTTCTTGGTTTTTATAATCCCTCTACTTTAAGATGATTTATGCTGTTCCTAACCAGCCTTCTATTTATGTTTCTAGATAATAGTTATTGAGTCATTTCTCATAATTATCAGTGAGAAGAATCTTTATTATAAAAGTGAAATAGTAGAAGCTGGAAGGAAAAACTTGCAGGGTGAGGGTGGTCCCACCTTTTTGGTTATTAGCACATTTACAGAAGTAAAAATAACAGCTGTTTGCTCTGGAATGGTAACATTCAGTTGCTAAGTCAGCAAGATGACATATCCTTAGAAATATGCTCAAAGAGTGAGGTATCTGGGAAATATTGTTCTACATTTACTCATCCGTTGCTGGAGTTTTACTCTGTTTTCTCTTAAATGTTGCCTTTTATAATAGAGTGTACAAACCCCTTCTTTCTCAGTCTTCTGAGATATGATAGCCTTCCTTTCTTCAGGAAGCAAGTGAGGAGAGAGGCTGCTCTGATTCAGAGGTGAGGAGGCTGACCCCTCACTCCTGTGCTTCTTCCCTGGGTCACAAAGCCTGTCCTAACATGCTTATCTTCCTCCAGCCCAGCTAGTGCTTTTCTAGGTTAGTTATTTTTCTTCCTCTGACATTTTTGTTGCTGTAAGACAGAAGGAAAATGCACACAAATGTAGTAGCTGTACTGTTCTGTTCCAAGTCTCTGTCTTGAGATTTTTTTAAACCTTTGATTCTCTGAATTTTTGTGTGCATCAGGTTTTTGAAAGCTGTGAAGAAAAATAGGATAGAACAGGATTTGACTGGATCCTAGACTGCTGTTCTCTTAAAGGAGAAAATCACCTTGTTAGGTACAGAAAGGAAACCGATGTGACTAGTGCTAAGTCAACTTCAGGATGACCTTTCCTTCCTTTTATGAGGAGGAAAACAAACTGCCATCATAGGACAAAAACTATACCATAAATATTAAATCTGACATTTTCAGAAAGACATTAAGTGTGGATGTGGCACTTGAGGTCATCATTTGATGGTGAATGTGGTGGGGGTGCTGGCTTGATCTTAAACATCTTTTCTAGCCTTAACAATTCTATGATTCTATATGAAAGCAGAAGAATTTATTAAATTATTCTTTCATATGGTGCTGCAAGTGGGTAAACAGGAAGTTAGGAAACCAAAATGAATGGACATTTTCTTGGTAATTGTTATGCAATTCCACACTGATATTTTTCTGTCAGTTTTCTCATGCTTAGGGATTATTTTCAGTGCAGATCTGATCACTCCAAGAACATGATACTGATTTTTAAGTGAGAAGGGGGGAGATAAGTACAGGCACACAAACATACACACAGAAGTGAATTACTTACTATCTGTTCATTGCCAGTATTCTCTGAAGATCTTCAAGTTGCAGGTGGTTGGTAGCTGACACATCTTTAGTTGCTACTCATTCCATATCAGCATTCTCTTGGGGAAGAAAACATGAAAACAAAGTATTTTTCCGTTAAACTTGTGCTGGCAAAGAGTATATTGGTTGTATGTAATGTAGGGTATCTCTGTTCCTCTCCCTCACTGTTTCTTCTTTCATTTGTTTTCAGTAAATGAGAACAAGCTCTATCAAAGATGCCTTACATTTTGAAGGTAATCCCTTTGGAAATGAACAAATGAGACATGCTTTCTTGGGAGACAAGGTTTTAAAAGCTTTTCCTCCATCCTATTTTCAAACACAGTACATTTTAAAGAATAAGATCAACATTTTATCTTTCACTGTTTGGCAAGTACTGAGCTTCATCTTTTTTCCTCTGATTTCTGACAAGGTCTCAAGGTGAGTAACTCGGGTTTCTGCTTGTGCACACTCAGATATAACGATGTTTTCTGCACAGTTCTGAGAACAAAAAAACTGTCCTTTTTAATGGGAGTGGGGCTGCAAAACTCCTCAGGTTAAATCTGTATTATGAGTGCAGAAAAGCCACGCTTTTGCTGCTGCTAGCCAGCCACTGTAGGTAACAGCTTTAGCAGTTTGCTAGACACCTCTGTGCAGCTGCTCGAGCACAGAGCCTTGTCACATCTAAATCTCTGTCACTAGTGCTGGTGTGGATGAGGAAGTCCCCTTATTCACCAGTTCCATTAGTGAAGATGGATATAACATTATAACATTTAATAGGACAAAAAAAAAAAAAAAAAANATGAGGAAAAATGAAAATAACACAATAAAAATAAAAAAAAAAAAAAAAAAAAAAAAAAAAAAAAAAAAACCAAAAAACAAACCTTCCACAGCAGCCCCATCTCAAAGGAGTGATATGTTTTTCCACAAAACCAGCTTTCTAGAGAAATCTCTCCAACATTCCTTCCAAAGCCCAAAATCCCTCAAAACAGATGCTGTAATTCAAAGGGGCGCTCTGATAACTCACATATGCTCTTATCTGGGAATCTGTGTGCTATGTTCCCTCTTCAATCTTTGATGCACCAAAGTGTGCTATCCTGCCCCACCTGTGGTGTTTCAGCATGGATCCATTGCTGAAAACAAAATCTTGCCATGGAATTTGTCTCTTGTAACAGAAAGAAAATAAAATCTGTTTATGAACATATTTTGAAAATTAATAGTTATATTTTAGAGTGTTTCTTTCTTAGTGGTGAAAGGCTGTTGGAAGTTTACAGACCTCTCTAAACTAAGGAAAAAAC
>VZTT01038859.1:0-16435 GCA_013400855.1 Buphagus erythrorhynchus | reverse complement strand
GTCATGGCACAGTGTCCAAGGCCGTGCTAAAATGCAAGAGTTGACAGAATCCCAAAACATTATAGAGAGAAGGGGCCTCTGGAGCTGGTCCTGTCCACCCCCCTGCTCAGAGGAGGGTCACTCAGGATGTGTCTTTGAGCATCCCCAAGGGTGGAGACTAAACCTTTCTGGACAGCCTGTTCCCATGTTGATGGTCTCCTTACAGTCCCAGAGGCTTTTCTGTAACTGAACTGTAATTTGCTGTGTTTCAGTTTGCGTCTTGTCCTCTCCCTGGGCACCACTGAGAAGAGTTTGGCTCCTTCTTCCTTACACCCTTTCCATCACGTGTTTATACCCAGGGAGCTGGGAAGGACAGGAAGGGAGACCTGCGAAGCTGCTTCCCATATAATCAGCACATGGATGCAGCTGAGTAGTGGCTGCTTGAATGCTGGCCAGGAAGTTACCTAAAAATGGCACGTGGATGTTGGAGTGGGAGGACCAGCTCCATGCACCATCCAGTGTGATTACGTGGCCAAAAAATTCATGGAATCATTGGACTGATGAGTCGGGAAACACCCAGGGAGGTTTCCCCTCACCTGCATACACAGAACATGCACCTTCCTGGACAGAAATTCTCTCTCCAGTCTGGGGCCCACAGTGCTTAACGAAACCTTTAATTGGGATGTTTCCTGTTTCAAAAAGAAGCTGAGATGGGGAAAATGCAGCTTTGGGGTGCGAGAAGCTGGGAAACATGGTTGGTCAGGACATGAGGCAGCACAGGTGGCTGACTGCATCCCTTCCCCAGGTGGTGGCCATTGTGATGGACATTTTCACGGATGTGGATCTGCTGTTTGAGGTGCTGGATGCTGCTTCTCGCCGAGTGCCTGTCTACATCCTGCTGGATGAAATGAACTCCCAGCTTTTCCTCGACACAGCTGCCAAGTGCAGAGTCAATCTGAACTATGTGGAGGTGAGCAAAGACCTACCTGATTTGTGTCTTAAGGGGGTGTGTCCTGCGACACAGAGGGCCAGTATGGCAGGAAACACCTGAGAAAGGGGAGAATGGGCTGTAGCCTGGTGAAAGATGAGTGTGAAGAAAGTGAGGAGAGCTGGCACGACGTGGGGTGAAGGCTGAAGACATGCTGAGAAAGGGGTTTGTACATCAGTGTGTCTGCAGGCTGGTGTCCACTGGAGCTGGAGGATAATCCCAGTAGCAAGATGGAGGTTCAGAGGAGTCAGGGAAGGAGGGGCAGGAGAGGGAATGAGGGTCCCATCTGAGTCAGTGCCTTTCTGGTTTGCAGTTCCTGAGGGTGAGGACAGTGTCTGGCCCAACCTACTACTGCCGCACGGGGATGTCCTTCAAGGGGCACCTGAAGGAGAAGTTCCTGCTGGTGGACTGCATGGTGGTGCTGAGTGGCAACTACAGGTGAGGAGCCCTGTCCAGTTTGGAGAGAGAGACACTCAGGTGCTGTGTGCAAGGGGCTGGCTGCAGAGGAGCTCAGCTCCCATCTGATCCATTCCAGAGAGAATTTGCCATAGCCTGAGGAGTGTAAGATTTGCATCTTAGTCTGAACTTTGACCTCCACTCACAGAATCATCCAACCACAGCATGGTTTATGTGGGAAGGGACTCTAAAGCTCATCTTGTTCTACCCCCACAGCCCCACATGGGCAGGGACAGCTTCCACTAGACCAGGTTGCTCCAAGCCCCATCCAACCTGGCCTTGCACACTTTCAGGGATGGGGCAGCCACAGCTCCTCTGGGCAATAGAGAGGTGGGTGGTTTTAGTTATGACTGGGATCAGCTATTAACATATTACCATCCTTTTGGGAATAACAATCTTACCAGCTAAGGTGTTGCTTTTTGGCAGAATAAATGTTTTTAGTGAATTGCAGTAGAAGAATTTCTTCTTCACATATTAAAAGGGTGATGGGATAAACACCTGTCATGCTCTAAGAATGTAATCATAGAATCACAGAATGGTTTGGGTTGCACCTAAAGACCCTAAAGCTCATATGGTTTCTCCTCCTGCTGTTGGCAGGGAGACCTTCTAGGCCAGGGTGCTCAAAGCCTACCACGAGTTGCTTCTCATGGTGGAAGATAAGCAAATAGCATTAAGTGTATTTTAAAACAGAGTATATGAAGAAAAAGCTATAAGAATCTGATTATTCCTTGAGAATAAGATTCCAGTTTGTTTTTTTTCCTGATGTTTGAAAAGAATTACTCACATTTGATGCTGTACCAAACAACTAACTGTTGCAATTGTATCATTTTTTGTTTACAAGAGCATCAAGTTAATTGTTCAGGACTAGTGCCACATTCCCATGTGCTTTGGGCTTTCAAATATTGTATCATTTCTGAAGTGGGGAGTTGTGGAAGTGTTCAAGATGAGGCTCAATGAGGCTTGGAGCAACCTGGGCTAGTGGGAGGTGTCCCTGCACACGGCAGGGGGGTGAAACAAGGTGTGATGGTCCCTTCCAACCCATACCAGTCTGAGATTCTGAGAGAAAGGCTGGTGAGTTGGTAAAGCAGCGTTCTGGCACTTCCACATGGGTATCAGGGACAAAAGTTCTGCTCACTGAAGGATACTGAGTAGCAATTTTTTGGGAAGAGTACTTCATTTTGCAGTGGCGGTAGATACACCAGCTAAAGAAGTCCTTGAACCCAGACAACCCCAAACCAAGCTTCCTTCACATTAAGAATTAAAAAATTAGTGAAAAAAAACCCTGCAGTAATTCTAAGGGTTTTGGTTAAGCCCAGCAGGCAGCTAAGCCTCACAAAAGTGTCCCTCATGATTCCCAGCAGGATGTGGTAGAGAACTCTAAAGGTGAGAACACTCCTGGGTTGTGATACAGCTTTAACAGCTACAGCAAACCTGCACACACAGGCAAGGCCAAGTAAGGGATCCCTTCCCCACTTCCTGTCGTCCAGCAGATGGGGAAAACAAAAGCAGAGCTGACTTGGGAAGATGAATGCTGTAACACTGAACATCTTCCTCCTCATTTCCAGCCCAGCTCCTTCTGTTCAGTCCCCCCCAAACTGTGTGGGTGGAAGGGTTGTGCCACCCCAGGAGTAAGATCTTGGCTTTGTCTTTTTGGAGGTTCCTGTCAGCACATCTCCCCAGCCCTTGGGGTCCCCCTGACTGGTGTCACCTGCCAGGTGCTGAGCATACACACTGACTGTTGTCCAGGTCATTACTGATGGGGTTAAAGACAGGAACATCTACTTCACGTAAGGATTATCATCAGCTCACGCTCTGGGTGACATGACTGACTGGCTTTTTAGAACAGAAATCATTTATTGCCTTGTAAAATTCTCTGCTAAGATGTGATCCCAAATCAATCAGGCTGTTAGGTTTGGGAACAGTCATGTGTAACAAGTAGCTGCAAAGAAATTTTCTGCTGTTATTTTGCCCTATTTCTGCCCAACCAGAAAATTTAGAATTTGCTTCAGGTGAGCAAATGTTTTAATGAAAACAGGTACAGCTGAGTTACTCAATGGTAACACCCTCCATCACTTCTGTTCTCTCTGCAGTTTCATGTGGTCCTTTGAGAAGATTCACAGGAGCATTGCACACATCTTCCAGGGTGAGCTGGTGGCCAGCTTCGATGAAGAATTCCGCATTTTGTTTGCACAGTCGGAACCTCTCATTCCTCCAGCCAACGTCTTGGCAAAGGCAGAGAACACGTTTGCCATGGCTCCCTTTGGCAATAACATGCCTTTTTTTCCCAAAAAAGGCCCCCTGATGTTCCAGAGGGATGAGAGTCTCTTCCCCTCCTTCATGGACAGAGTGGATCCGGACAGGTACTTCCTCTCCAACTTCCGGCGGGACGACATGCTGCGGCACACTGTGGAGGGCTCAGCCATGCGGATGTATAAAAAGGTGGAAATGGAGAATTCCCAGATGGATCCAGTCAGGGGTTTCCTCCGTTCCAAGCAGCTGGAGCTGGACGCTTTTAAGAGACACAGTTTTGCAGAAGGAACGTTTGAAAATTTTGCTTCTGCCAAGCAGTACACCCGGCAGATGTTCATGAACAACATGGACGAGTTCAAAATCCAATCCAGTCATTTCCAGAAGGACCAGTTCTACCAGTACCAGTTTGAACATCCTCATCTTTCTGGCAGACCTCAGGGATTCTTTGACAGGATTCGAGGGGGGAGGCCGGGATTCAATGAACTGGAAGACTATGGAGAGGGACCCCGATACCCTGAACTGGAGCCCAGTTTCCCACAGGAGGGTTTCCCCTTACGGCTGGATTACGTGCCCTCAAATTCCTCCAGGGAGGTGAGACACGGCTCTGACCAGCTGAACCCTGCAGGCAACGGCCCCATGGGAATGATGCTACGGAGGCAGAATATAGGACAGAAATTCATTTGCCAGACTTCTCCCACGCAGAAGCAGAGCCTGGAGCAGCGCCTGTTCCTACAGGACAAGGATGAAGACCAGGACGATGACAAGAACACGCAGGAAAACAGAACAGGGTTACGGAACTGGAGGATTTCTTCGTACCTCAGTGCGTACCAGTCTGAACCAGACGAAGGGCTCCCGATGCCCATGGAGTCCGAGGCATATAACGATGCTCTTGGGGATCCCCTCCCAAAGCACCCCACTGACCTCATCCCAGCCTTCAAACCCCCCACGCCTTTCAATAGCAAGCCACTGGGAATGGACAGTGCCAAGGAATCTGCAGATCCTGAGAGAGCAGGTGAAGAAACCTCAATAATGAAACCAGATGCCTTCAGGTCCAGGATAAATCCCTTGATCCAGAGGAGCTCCAGGCTCAGGTCCTCTCTGATTTTCAGTGCCGCCAAATTAGATCAGCCCAACACCACAATAGAAAAGGTGCAGATGATCCAAAAAGAGCAAATGTCCAGTGAGTTAACAAAGGACAATGAAACCATCAAGACAGCAGCCTCCTCCAAAGTGGCTGAGCTGCTGGAGAAGTATAAAGCTGTGGGCAAGGACATGGAACGGGGCACAGTCACCCACACCAAAGCTGTTTCGGGTTACCTGCAGGAGGAATCGCAGAATACGGAGAAGAAATGTACCAAATCTGTGCAGTATAAGATTCTGGAGAGCAGGGTTCTGGACTCCAAAGACTCCTGCAGTACTTACAAAATGCATGGAGAGTTGGACAGAGCATTTGGAATAGCCTCATCCACCCCCCAGCTTGGGGACGCGTTGAGTAAAGATCCCCTGGCACATCTTGGCACTAAGGTGGACAAGCTGTCATCCCGATTTTACCCCATCGAGAACAAACCTCCTCTTCCAGAGAAGGAGAGCCTGATATTTGTAGGAGACACTCAGAAATTGGCTCTTCCAGAGAAGAAGGACAGAGTGACCTTCAGAGAAGACTCTCCAAAATTAGTCAATACAGAAATTAAGAAACCTCAGCTTAGGACAAGTACTACGTCCTCAGTTCTAGAAAGCCTGTCTAGAAGTCAAGGGTCTGACAGCTCTCTCAACAAATCTGAGGAAGACTGTTCAAAACAAGAGCAAAATCCCATGGAGTTTTTAAGAAAAGGGTCACTACGGCTGAAGCAGCTTTTGAACCCAAAAGGTGAAAAGAAATTGGAGGAGGAACCTGCTTCTGAGAGTGGGAAATGCGACAAGCAGGCAGTGGTGCTCAAACGATCATCCACAGGGGACTGCCAGGAAGCGATGGAGGAAGAAAAAACCCCCAAATTTGCAGCACCACTCCCCCCCAAGAACAGCCAGACAACACAAGGGAGGTTCCCTTCCTCCACAGCCAACATCCTGTACAGCAGCAACTTGCGTGACGACACCAAGGTGATCCTGGAGCAGATCTCTGCCAACAGCCAGAAGAACAGAGCCGAGCTGGCCAAGCAGCTGCCATCCACCAGCAACCCTGACCTCTCCAGGTCGACCACAAGCTTGGAAAGAAAAGGGGAAAAGGAGAAAAGCTGCAACATCCACAGGTCTGAGAGCTTTGGGAGCCAGAAACGGAACCTGCAGCGGCAGCCATCGGAGGATAGAGACACCCTGCTGAAAAAGATGGAGAACATGCGCAAGGAGAAGCGAGTCTACAGCCGGTTTGAGGTGTTCTGCAAGAAGGACGAACACACGAGTCCCAGCGAAGAGGAGTATGACACAGATGCCAAAGACAAGAAAATGGGAAAATTCATGCCAAAAATCCTGGGGACCTTCAAGACCAAAAAATGATCTTAGAAATCCTATTTAATTCCATTTAATCACTGACTGTCACAGGGAAATGAGGAAAAAACTTGTCTATGATGGCTACAAACCCCACTGGCAATCCTCTTTATGGTTAGTGAGCAGAAATGTATCCAGCATGAGCCTCCCACTGCACAGTTTGCTCAATAAAGTCAGGTGGTATCAAACAACCTTATCCCAGTATGTTCCAAATAAAACAATTAAAATGCCAACATGCTTTAAAAACAGGTCTCTGTTACTGTACAAAACTAAGTGATAGTCTGTTAATAATTTCATAGTAATAGTAATAATTTCAGCAGACAAAACCATTCAAATTTCAGGAAAAAATGAGAAATAGAAAATGCAACATTTGAGTTTGGGCCACAAAAGATAAATATATACAGACACACACAGAGGTATTAACTGGGAAGGGTATTTAAAGCTCAGTGGTTTCTCAGGTGAAGTTACTCTTTTTTCTGTATCTCAGAATGAATCAGACATAGGAGGCACCTTTTTGAAGGTTTACATACAAAAAAAAATAGTTGTAATCAACATTTCTGTGTTTCATTTCAATAATCTGTGGTCCTGATCTTCTGCAGCAGCCCAGCTTTTGTATTTAGCAGTTCCTGAGCCTGTGGGTTTGCTTGTGGTTTGTTCCTTTGTGTATAGGGAATTACTTGCTTTATGGGCTGAGCTGAAAGAAGCTGCTGAGGTGCTGTTGATGGAGAAGGGTTTGGTTTTAGGAGGCCTTTTCAGGTGAGTCTGAGTTGAAATAAGCATCTAAAGCAAAATCCTGCCTTGGCCAAGTAGTGACTTCCTTGACAGTGCAACTGCAGCTCATGAGGTGACAGGTCTGGAGCAGCATAACAGCTGAGAGAGCTGGGGGGGAGTGACAGTCATTCATCACAGGTAGAGTCAAACCTCAGGGACAGAGACAAGAGCTTCAAGTTAATGAGGAAAATGTATCCAAAATCGTCATTGAAACAGGAATATAAAGTTTCCTGTAGTCCCACTGTAGACTGGCAACCCCTTTACGATGTCTCAGCAATAGTATCTCATGAAACTTTGCTTTCTGAAAGCAAAAACAATAAAAATGACCAATTAATCATTGAAGAAGACAGCCCTACCAATAGGCAGTTTCCCTCTCAACACAGCAAATGCTGCTTGAAAGACAAAATTTTTCTGCAGTGCAATATAAAGTATTTATTATTACAATATTACACACTAGAGAAGCTGTAAAATATTGTAGAAGAACCCACGTATTTCAAATGCTTTTCTACTTGATTTTAACAAAACCAGACCATAATGAATTCTGTTCATCTAGCCTAGAACAGTCATAGAAATGAGTGAAAGGCTGTTAAGATTATCTCTGAAGAGTTAGGTCTTCATGGTCTTCAGAGAACAGTTACCTGTTCTACTCAAAAAAATATCCACCATTTAGGCAGACTGCTGAAGAATCCTAGAATGGGCTGGAAAGGACCCTTTAAAAATCACCCAGTTCCAACCCCTGCCTGCCATGGCAGGGACATCTTCCACTATCCCAGGGTGCTCCAAGCTCCATCCAACTTGGCCTGGAACACTTCCAGGGATGGGGCAGCCACAGCTCTGGGCACCCTGTGCCAGGGCCTCCCCACCCTGACAGGGAAGAATTTCTTCCCAATACCCCATCTAACCCTGCCCTCTGTCAGTAAGAAGTCATTCCCCCATCCTGTCACTCCAGGCCCATGTCCAAAGTGCCTCTCCAGCTCTCCTAGAGCCTCTTTAGGCACTACAAGGGGCTCAAAGGTCTTCCCAGAGCCTTCTTTCCTCCAGGATGGACACCTCCAGTTCTCCCAGCCTATCTCCAGAGCTGAGGGGCTCAAGCCCTCAGAACATTTTCTTGGCCTTGCATTTGGCCTTGCTGAACTTCAGGAGGTTTCCCTGGACCCTAAATATGTCTAAAAACCACTCAAGTATCAGAATAATGCAGTTTTCTGTGATTTTTTGCAGTAATTCTAACAAGGAGTATGAACTGAAAGCATTCACTGTTCTCAGGGTGTGAGAACAAACATGCTGTGTTCTTGACTGCTGAGACTGGAAGGCAGAGGACCTGGATTTCCTTTCCTAGTAGCTTGTCCAGAGGAAAGAAGGACATTGTCCTAAGCAGTGAATAAAGCATTTCCTTATATTTTGCTCTCTCCTGCTGCCCTTGCTTCAGGGGCTGAGGGATGAGCTGTACTTCACCTGTCTGGAACATCTCCACAGTCACTGCTCAGGGTTTTTGGAGGCCTTTGCTATTGGAAGACTCTGCAGTGCAGATTTACTGATGGTGCCATAGGCCTGGGAGTAGCTGCCCATGGATGCCCTTGGATCACCTGCAGCTTCCACGTTTGCAGTTATCTGGAACATCTTTTTACTGGGCTTCGGGAGGGGACGAACATCTTTGCCATGACACTGAGAGTTTCTGGGATTCTGTGTGAGAAAGAAAAGCCAAGAAAGGTTAACTTGGAATCAGCTTTCTGGAATGAAAACAGGACACAGGTTTGGCTTTGGTCAGCACTATCCTCTCAGGAAACAAACTCAGGGCACATGTAGGCTGATCTTCTCCCTCTTCTGCTCTTCTTGTCACAGAAAGTTGGTCACAATTCCCTAAAGATTCTTCCAAATGCATAGGCCATCTGTACACCTGCATGTGCAGCAAGCTCCACAATCCCATCCTGGGGAATAAATGGCTTCTCTTTCTCTCAAAACATTTTGTAAGGGATTCCAAATCAGAGGGGCAGAAAGGTGGGTTGCAAATGTGCTACTGGACATGCTTGAAAGTTTCTGACAACCTGGGCTAGTGGAAGGTGTCCCTGACCATGGCAGAGGGGTAGATCGAGAGGAGTGTTTGGGTCCCTTCCAACCCAGGCAGGCTGTGATTCTGTGAATCTGTGGTGCCTCCTTCCATACTCTTCCTCTGTCATAAGCTTCCTCCAACCACCTCTGCAGGTGCCAGCAGTCACCAGGCAGCAGGCAGCCAGCTCAGGAAGAAGAAAAGCAGAAGCAAGAGGTCATTAAAGAACTCAGTGAGGGTGAGGACTTTTGCAAGGAAGCATGGCCAAGATCAGGGAAGAGGGAGGAGCAGAGAGGACAGGACTGACACCCTCACAGCTCAGCAACAGCAATCCATTAGAACCACAGAATCATGAAACCACAGAATCCCTGAGGTTGGAAAAGTCCTCTCAGACCACTGAGTCCAACTGCTCCCCCAGCACCACCAAAGCCACCACTAATTCATGTCCCCTAGTGCCACATCCATGTGGCTGTTAAAACTCCCCAGGGATGGGGACTCCACCACTGCCCTGGGGCAGTCTGTGCCAGGGCTGCACATCCCTTTGCAGAAGGGCTTTTTCCAATATCCAACCTGAACCTCTCCTGGAACCACTTGAGGCCATTTCCTCTCATCCTGTTACTTGTTTCCTGAGAGCAGATCCTGACCTCCACCTGGCTGCACCCTCCTGTCAGGGAGTTGCAGAGAGTGAGAAGGTCCTCCCTGAGCCTCCTTTACTCCACAGCTACTGCTGCTGCTCCAGACCCTCCCCCAGCTGTTCCCTTCTCTGGACACACTCCACCCCTCAATGGGGCCCCTCCTTTTTTCTTGTGAAGACCCCAGACTTGCCCCCAGAACTGGAAGTCCCTCAGCAGTGTCTAGCATAGAGGACAGGTACTGGGCATCTGGCCACACCGTGGCTGGTACAAGCCAGGTGCCACTGGCCTCTTGCCCACCTGGGCACACCTGGGCTCATGTTCAGCTGCTGTCATCAGCACCAGCAGGTGACCTTTTCCAGCCACTCTGCCTGGAGCACTACATGGAGTTGCTGTGACCCAGGTTACCACAAGTAAGGGCTAGAAGTGAAGCTACGCACGTTGTAAAGGTTCTGCACACTTGTAGGAGAGAGACGAGTGTCTGGCCACGTGGTTTGTCTCCCTACTTTCTCATAGTTGGAGATTCTGGACTGCTGAGGTGGTGCAGAATAGTTCCTGATCCCAGCACCAGGATTTGCATTTCCTGCAGAAGGAAAAACGTGAGATAAAGTAGGAAAATCTGAAGAACACAGAACACATTGGCTGAGGCAGGGACAGTCCCATGCTCAACACTCATTCAACAGTGTTTTGTTCCTATGTCATTTCCCTCCCACACTCTCAGCCCCTCATTTTACCATGCAAATTCCCTTCATTTGTTTTACAGCACTCATTCTCTCTTCCCCACAACAATACCCCAAGGTGGGTTACACCCCAGTGTAGGAGGGTGGTACCTACTCTGCACAGTGGTGTGTGTGATGGGGTTGTATATCATTACACTAATCTGTGATCTCTGACACACAGTTCTGGCCAAATCCTTGCTCTGGCTGGATCCTGTTGGTTGGACCCCAGCTGTGGCTCCAGTGTGCACAAGTGAAGGGTTTAGAAGAGGGGGTGCTGGTTCTTGCTGGCCTTTCCTGGTGGGTACAGTCACTGAGCTGAAACCTGGGAGAAGTGTGCTGGATTCAGACTGGCTCAGCTGAATGTTTTCTCTCTGCCCTTGCTCTTTTGGAAGGCTCTTTGACTTCTTTTCAAGGATCATCTGCAAAACAGAAAAGCAGGTTAGACTTAATACAGCAATACAGCAGAAAAATAAAACATCAAAACAAAGAGGAATACTTATACATATCTGCAATTTATTTTACAGGGTAAGTAACAAGTATAGTTTTGGAACTAGATGATCTTTAAAGTACCTTTCAACCCAAACCATTCTGTGAATCTTTCTCAGACATTATGCTTCAGAGATTTTTCTTTGCCCTGTGGGAATTTGACATGTAAAGATCTCTCAAAGATTACAATAGTATGGAACTGGCTGATCAAATACCAAAGTGTAACTGTGCCAGCAGGTACAGAAAGCCCAGGGGAACACAAAGACAAGACAATGACAGCGTTTGTTAAGTGTGTGCACAAATGGCAGGTAGCCTGGAGGATTTGGGAAATTTGGATGAAAGTACCTCATATAATTTATTTCTATATTCTGCCACAGACAGTTGGACATCATCACCCAAAGGAAGGATCACATCAAAATCCAAAGAGGGCTCCCTGGAAGGACAGTGGAATCTAAGAAAATGAGAACACATCATGTAATTCACTGACTGGAAACAGATTATTAAAATTTAAACAGGATTGTTAAACAGTCTTGTGTAAATAGGGGTGGAGAAAATAAAGAATTAGCTTTGCCATTTTTTCTGTAATGCATTTAAAGAAAATTTGTGCCAAGAGCAGGTTTGTGATGTCTCAGAAGACATCGGGGAAGCTGCATACTGGTGTCACTCTCACCTGCTCACATAAGGATGCTGCAGAGCCTCCTCTGCTGTGAGCCTTTTGGCAGGGTTAAATACCAGAAGTTTCTTCAGCAGATCCAAGGCAGGCAGTGGAGTAGAGGATGGGAAGATCTCCTCAAATGCTACTCGCTGCCTAGAAGTCAGAAAAAAATTATACAAGCTCTCAGTGTTTAATTCCCAGGGAAGGCAGGAGTGACAGTTCCAGAATCGCATCAAGGTGACACCAGACACGAGTTCACTCACAAAGTGTGTCATAATCACTGAATTCTACAATGGTTTGGTTGGGAAGGGACTTTAAAGCTCATCACTTTCCAGCCCCATGATCCCACAAATCTAGACCTGAGATTATAGAAACATACTTCTCTGTAATTTATACAGAAGATAAAATTTAAAAATCTGGTTTTGCATTTTGAAATCCTAACTATAATTGTGAACATAATGAGGAAGAAAGTATCTTGAAAAAAATCAGTTTTAAGCACCAAATCTTACTCATATTTTAAATAATTTTTATTTAAGGAGACAACTTAGAGCCCTCTCCAGTGCCTTAAGAGGCTCAAAGACAGCTGGAGAGGGACTCTGGACAAGGGCCTGGAGTGACAGCACAAGTGGGAAGGATTCCCACTGCCAGAGGGCAGGGTTAGCTGGGGTATCCGGAAGAAATTACAGCTTGTGAGGGTACTGAGGGACTGGAATGATTTCCTGGAGAAGCTGTGGCTGCCCCATCCCTGGAAGGCCAGGTTGGATGGAGCTTGGAGCAAGCTGGTCTAGGGAAAGGGGTCCTTGTCCATGTCAGGGCGGGGGAATGAGATGATCTTTAAGGTCCCTTCCCACTCAAACTATTCTGTGGTTCCTTGACTCCGTGGTCCTACATCAGATGATCTGAGACACACAGACACCTCAAGCTTACCGGGAACTCATGTGGTTAATAACTGAGGCCTTGTACTCTGACTGCAGAGCCAAAATATCTGCAATAATAAAAAGATACTGTTACTGCCAAGGTGAGGATTAGCAAAACTACACAGTTTATGAAGGAAAGCCAATATTTGACATTAACATAGGAAATTGTCCTCATAAAATTCAGTTGGAGATCTATGGAAGGGAGATGGAATATTTACTGATGAATTTTCTAAGCTGATTTTTGAATTCCTATTTATTAATCATATACTTCATAAACTTGCATTCTCCTAGTAGCAGATGCAGAAGCACCACAATATCTAAATTTCTTATTTTCTTCTAACACTAAGGATGAAGATTTTAATTTCTTTGGAAAGGTGCCAGAATGAATGAGAGATACCTTCTTCCCTGACCCAGCCAGGCTGCTTTCTTCCACTCTTAACCCCTTCTCTAGATACCTCTCCCTGCAGCAGAGTCCTACCTTCTGGGGACGGAGCAGGGATGACCCTCAGGATCTGCTCTATTTGATTCATTGTTGATGTTCCAGGAAAAAGGGGCTTCCCAAGCAGCATCTCCCCGAGAATACAGCCAATGCTCCACATGTCTACACCCTTGGTGTAACTACAAACAGGAACAGAACAGAGGTAGGATTAAATCAAGCAGATATTTTCTTGTACCTGGTATTCACATCACCTACATTGATTTATTTGCTAGAAAGCATGCTTGGTGACTTCTCAAATATAAATGCTCACAGGTTTGAACTATAAATTGAATAACATTTGGCAATCATGAGACTGGCAAGCATGAAACAGAATGATTTATCCTACTTGAAGTCTAGTCTAAGAAACCATAAAAGGAAATATATTACAGGGAAATGCCATAACAAGGTAATATATTAAAGGAAATGCCACAACAAGGTATTATATCCTTTTCATATGACCAAGAATGAAGATACACATTGTTCTTTGGAAACAATTGACTTCGGTCATAATGCATGTACGAAGTAGTTACAATTACTTAAGAATTACATTTTTAAGCAAAGTAAATGCCAAATAGCGGGTATAGCACAGTTTGCAAAACACCCACATTTAAAATCTGGGATACTACCCCACATCTATTTATTTACTTTTCTGGTTTTTCATAATTAATTAAAAAAAAAAGGACTAAGCTTGACTAACAGGCAGCTGGTTTAACATTTGATTAGGGAATATTTTGTGAAGGTCTATCAAAAAACACTGCTTCAATTTGGAAAAGAGGACTTATGTTCTCAAGCAGATTTTGTAAAGTTGTGGATTTAAGGGAGAAGAAGTAAGTCTGGTGGGAGAAAGGGTGACAAACATGAGCTGCTCATGCATGTACACTGCCACTGTAAGAACATAGGAAGGACATGTGCATGTTCATAAGAGGTTTTTATGTCANCTTCACACAGCACTGGGCATCCAGCAGCACGTTGGAAGGCTGCATTGAACACAGCAGAATTCATTAGCCTTTTACTCTCTGAATAGCAGAAGATTGTTATCAAGGTTCTTTTACTAGTCTCATACTTCTATATTTCTTCATATTTTTCCTATGGAGACAGGTTGGGAGAGCTGAGGGTATTCACCCTGTAGAAAAGGCTCCAAGGAGATCTTAGACCCCTTTCCAGTGCCTAAAGAGGTGCTAAGAGAGTTTGAGAGGGACTTTGAACACAGGCTTGGACAGCACAAGGGCAAATGGCTTCCCACTGCCAGAGGGCAGGGTTAGATGGGATATTGGGAAGGAATTCTTCCCAGTGAGGGTCGGGAGGCCCTGGCACAGGCTGCCCAGAGAAGCCCCATCCCTGGAAGTTTTCCAGGCCAGGCTGGACAGGGCTTGGAGCAACCTGGGCTAGTGGAAGGTGTCCCTGTCAATGGCAGGGGATGGGAATGGCTAGGCTTTGAAGGTCCCTTCCATCCCAAATCAATCTGTGATTTTATCTAGTGTTCAACAGAAAACTGGAGTGAAGGATACAGAGCATGACCAAAATGTACCTTCTGATCCCTGTGAATAACATTCCCTGAGTGGATGAATTTAGTTGCCTTCAGGAGTTGGTAAAGAATGTAACACTTGTGGATGTCTTTCAGCAAATTCCCCTTCTTAATCACAGCATGTAAATCTGTCTCTGTAAGATACCAGCAATATATTGACACCAGTAAATACCAGTAGTATCATGAACATTCGTGTATATCACCACCACACCACTATCAAAGTGACAACAAGGATAACTCCTAAGAGAGGCTGGCTTTGAATGGCTGCTGCAATGCTGAGTCTTACCCATGGACTCGAAGATGAGGTAGATGTCCTTGTCATTCTCTGCTTGGATAACATCGAGCAGCTTGATGATATTTGGATGTTCCCCAAATTCCTGCACAGGGAAGAGACCCAGCTGTAAAAATTAGGTGTTTTGCTTGTGAATCATAAAAAGGGACAATAATCTATTTCAGTTTGTATTACTGTCTATAACAAGCATTAATATGTCTAGAACAAGCATTAACATGTCTAGAACAAGCATTAGACTTCTCCTGAAATGAAATTTTAAAAAGGATTTAAGTTTGTTCCATAGTAGGAAACCAGTCAGTTAATCAAAAAAATAATCTCTGTTGAATGAGACATTAGTTCTAATGCTCCCTCTATATAATTTATAATAAAATCCAGTCCCCTTTATGCATCTCACATTTCCTACTGAACCAAAGAATTATTGTGGCATGAAAACAGATCATAGCTGCCCTCAACATTCATGGGTAAAAACCCAAACAATCAGAACATGTCCATCTGAGGGCTGGCTCACACAATTTAAGGCTGCTTTGAGGAACTGACTGGATGGAGATCAGACAGCACACAGCGATACCTGAACACAGGTATCACACTGCAGGTGGAGTCCATCCTCACATTTTTGCAGACTGACAATCCTCATGGGATCATTAAGTTCATCCCCAGCTTTAACAGCTTTTATTTCCCACTTCTGTGCAGCCAGGGACACCATATACACTTCATAACACTCCAACATTTTATAATGTGCAACATCCAGGAAAGTTCACAAAACAACACATTCACCTGCAGCAACCTGGGAAAACACACTCACAAAGCAGTGATACCCAGCCAGGCCATCACACACTTTGTTTTCATTCTGAGAATAGTCACAATACCTATCCAAATGATATAAAGAAGGTTTTTATCCAAAAGGGGATATTGTTCCAGAGATGCAGCTAAATCTTGACAGTGTTACTTGAGTCCTATTTAGGAAGGAAAATTCCACTGTCTCGCACTGCCTTGCCCTGAAACTGATAACAGAAAGTAATGAAAAAATTTCAATCTGTTCTAAAAAAAAATATGTTACCTTGAAAAAAACCTTGTCAGGGCCAGTTCTATTATTCTTTGCCTAAAGAATAATAATGCTACTAACATATCTACCAAAATGACATTCTAAAACTGGCTAAAATGCCCCCATAGATCTACAACTACACTCAACAGCAAACAAAAAACCCACAAGCAATGACTAGAGCATCAGAGAATCATTCACACCCCAAAGTCTACAGCAACTTCTCAATTAGAATAATTGAGAAACATAAAACAATAACCTGGTCCACCAAATGACCTTGTGATAAACTTCAAGATTGAACAAAGCAATTATTATGCACAGACAAACAAATTAAGACAAATATGCAGTTATGAATAACGGAGTATTTTTTACATCTTTTCCTTTCTGAGTCCTCAGTCTTGAACCTCAAGAAAGAGATTTAAAATAGGAGGGGAAACCAAAATTCCTCAAGTCTACTGAGCACCAAAAGTTATGGAAGTACAGGCTGAACAGCACATTATCTTCCCTCTCCCTGCCCTCCACTGCCAAGTGACTCCTATCCTTCAGAAGAAATATTCTTTTTTCCCCTGCTCTTCCTCCATCCATCCATTCCGGGAGTGCTGTGCTTTCAGAGATGATCTAACTTAGAGGTAATTCACTTCTAAGGAATTGTTTCTATTTTTAGCTTTAAAGTTTGCAGCTTCTATTTCAGCCTTCAAGAATTACTAAAAAGTAAAAAAAAAA
>VZTT01038857.1:6510-34475 GCA_013400855.1 Buphagus erythrorhynchus | reverse complement strand
GGCATGCAAAGCTTCTCAGTAAAAGGGAAAGTACTTCAAATGGAAAACTTGTGTCAACAACCATGAGGTATAAATATGTGATAATTTGCAAGGCTGTATGAAATATTCATTTTACATGAGAAATTTTCATTGTATTCAGCAGAAGTTTAGCTAACTTTTAATGACAATTAACATGAGATCTTACTGATTCACTATTGGAATTCATACTTTTAAGAAGCATCTTAATGATACTTCAGATAACATATTTGTATGTGAAATGCAGTTATCCCTTTTTCTAACATTTTAAAATACAATTATAAATAAAACCATGATGTTTCGTATTGCAAAGAGCTACAATTGGTAGACTACAAAACTGCCATCTCATCATGAACACTCAATTTTCTTAGTGTGGAACCTGCGGGTGAGTGAAGGTACTCTCAAAAGCAGATCAATAGGCATTAAAGAGGAAGAAATAAAAGAGGAAACACTCTATATGCAAGGGGAGAATAATGTCATAGTGTTCAAAAACTTGAAAATCATTAGGTTTAATTTAAGTTAAAGTTTGAATTTCTTGCAAGCACAAAATTACCTGATCGCTGTTTTGATCCAGAACCATAAACANNNCTGCATGTCCAAAATAGAATGACTTCTACTAAATAAAAGCTTATTTCCTTGGTCAGTACTAGTGAAATGGGGGAAAATTTGCATTACATCACCAGGATAGCAATATCTCAATGTTAGAAATACAGGTCAGCATGTTTCAATGCTAGATCCTTCTCTAAACTCTAGAAAAATACTTTCCCAGCATGCAGATTTCACTAGCTGAGATAAGCAATAACAAATGGGTACAGACACCGGGGAACTGAAAGAATAAACATGGTGTCCTGGCATACTAGCCAAGACAGCCCAAGTAAGGCAAGAATTTGTATCTATTTTTGTGGCAGTAGGGAAAACTACAGTTTCAAGGAGTAGTTACAAATTAAAACAAGGAAATAGTTTTGTTAATGATTACGCACGGGGCAGAGATTTGTATAGTAGTGAATTTCTACAAAGAGAAAGAAAATGTGTTTTCTTCAATGCTCAAGCATGAGGAGGATGCCATTACTGACTACAATAGGACAAAAGATGTAAGGCTAGGAAGTGATAAGCGGGAGACTGGATGGTGTTATGCTAAGAACCATTTTGAAAGTAAAAATAAAATACTGCATTTGAATCAAACAGAGTCTGCAGAGAAACACAGGAAAAGGATCAATGCTGTCATTGTAAATACTTACCTAGCTAAGTTAAAGGTAAAATGAAAAAATTGTTCCGGAGGCAAATGTAGACAAGAGTGATTTTGAGAGTTTTTTCCAGATACGAAAGAGAAACTAAAATAAAGAAACAATTAACAGGATTTCTGAATAAGGGTGGTGCCAAAGAGATCAGAAAAAAAAATGGTCAAGAATGTGTTTGATGCATTACTGAAGAAAAAGGAAGATCCTTAGAACAGGGATGGTATGACATATTCTGCTTCTGTTTGTTTCCTTTTTGAAGGAGATGAGGCCTTCAAAATGCAAGAAATAGGTATCTCTGTTTATACAGAGGAGTACAAGTCTACATACAAAGTCTAGAGGAGGGACAAGATACTACTCTACTACACTACTACAACATACTTTACACTATCGAATACACAAGCACATTTTTCTATGGAAAAACATCTGATTAAAAATATAGAAGCAGAATTTGGCTAATCAACTGATGTCAGCTTAAGCTTCAGTAGCAAGGTGTGTTGTTAAAACTATCATGTACAACTTGTGTGTGCAAATACCCTCCAACAATATCCTCAAGCAGACTTAGTGTAGTAGGCTGAGGTACAATGGAGTCATAAAGGAAACCAAGGACATGTTTCATGAAGGCACTTGAGGAACTGTTCCATTGTGAAACAACCAACTGGAATTGATAGTAACAAGTATCAATTATATTAAAATCACAAATCACACCTACCTTATCTGAGGTTGCCTTTCAGAAGCACTAAAACTTCGTTTAATTATACCTGAAACAAACACATAAATGTTATTTTCTGTTTAAAAGAAACCCACAACATGCATGTTAATATCTCCTGTTCCCAGACATGGCGTCAAAATAACTTTTAAAAAACAACATTAAACAAATTCCAAACCCCCACTTGACTATCAATCTGCTGTTTGATATTTCAAAGATTTGCTCACATCATAACAAAAACCTCAGCCCAACAGAGCATTTTAATAAATTATTTCAGAAAATTGTTACAGAAAGTAACAACACATGCTGACTAGATGTCCACAGAATACCTACCTGGATTTGCATTAAATTGTTACAGTTACTGCTACCACGATAGCCACAACATTGTCTCTAGTCAATAGATGGAGATAGTCAATGGATAAGGACATAGAATATTTTCCCACTTTCTTAGAGGTCCTCCAGAGATTTACTGCCACTGTTCCATTAGCTGGCTATTCATATGCAATAACATGTAATACCTTTCTACTTAAATAATCCTACTGAAGTCAAGATCTTGAAGACAGCAATATGACCAGTTATTGGTCCAACATCTAACCAGCAATAAAACTGAATGTAAACATTGAAATAATTTATTGCATACTGCAAAGCTAATATTTGATGACATCTATTATTTATGCACTTGGAAAGCATTGCCTTAAAGCAAATATTAGTCTTAAGCATTTGTCTGAAATAATTCCTGTAAAACCATTCTTTGATGGTAATTTGGATGGTAATTCGAGACCACCCTGGTATCTCATTTTGACTGTATGTTTAATGAAAAGATAATTCGGCTAACTGAAAGTCTGAGTAGCAAGATTAGGATATGACAATTTTCCCACAGAATTAATGTATTCTAATAAAAGGCCTGCATCTTCATCTACATGAGATTTTTTTCCACTCTAGTAACATCACAAACATTATCACTAAGCAAGAACAGAGGCATCTAATCACTCAAACAGCTGATAAGAAAAAAAAAGATTTTATGTCAAACTTAAACTAGTTTTCCCATTGTTGGTCTTGTTACAGCAGTTATATTAGTTCTTGAGCAACTGTAGAGTGAACATATTTCTGAGAGTCTTACATCTTTTCGTGCTAAAACATACTTTTGTGTTGGACTCTGAAATATTTTTCCTACTTTTCTGAGATCCTCTGAATTTAAAAAAAAAAAAAATCTGAAGGAGGCTTTCATCTGTCAAACTGAATTCACTTTAAAAGCAAAAGAAATGATACATCTTTAGGCCAGATACATCTCCCTAAAAAGGAGACACAGAGACAGAAAGAGAATGAAACAACATTTTAATCCTTGGTGATGCTTTGCATAGCAAAACAGATACCAAAATTCTGTGGTGGCTGGCACAAAAGACTATTTGATAAGAGCACTTGAATTACATAACAGCAAATAAACTAGGCCCTCATAGAAGGAGAAGTTCTTCAATTAACTTTGTTAATGAGATGGAAAAATGGAAAAGGAGAGTGCCCACTGTCTAGTAAGTGAAGGAAATGAAAAATATTACTGTGCCTATTCAAGGAACAGATCTTTTACCTGCTTAGGACACAGACACGATAACACAAATACAAAAGTAGAAGCTCTGAGTGAATGTGAGTCATACTGACTGGGGTAAGGATTTTGAGTTACAACCTCAGACACTGTCACAACCAATACCATAATACATTATGTGAATATATGCAAGAAAATCTGTAACAAAAGCCATTTGGCAAGAAAGTTAAGTGTGAACACAGCTGTTTGCTAGAATTTTATAAAAAACAACCCCCCTTTTCAAGTGTTCATATACAAAATTGGGTCTGAAATACTATACCCTTTGGCTGTTTCAAATAAATGGTCTCTTATCAGTAAAGTGCTCATATCCAAATTTGCTTGATCAGTTTAATGCCTCACCACATTTGACTTGCTAATCTGCTGTCTTATGAGTGTATTTACAAGTGCATGATATTTCACACCAAAGAGTCTGTCTCACCACTCACTGTACACAGCAGAGATGCCATATTTTCTGATTCATATGCTAAAGTTAGGAAAATAATTATTAATGCTAAAAAACAAAACCCCGACAAAATCATGATGCAGAACATCACATAACAATAGCAAACACCCTTCAGGCCTATTTTTATTGCTTATTATTATGCTAGAGACCCACTGAGCAGCTAGATCTGAGAAAGGAATCTCATTAAGTTACTCACTATGAAAACACAGGAAAATAATTTACTTAATAACTAAACACAAGGAGACTCAAACATGTAAAAATCATTGTAACAAACACACTCATCTGTACCCACACACTCAAGGAACACTAATGACTTTATTCATAATCTCTAGTCTTCTGTGTATGAGTTATGCTAGTTGTACAAAGCCAGTCAGGGAGTAAGAAACAGCACAGATGTGTAGGCAAGTTAACTCACATAAGTCATGGAACACATGGTGTATCCTCATGTTCATCTCAGACCACATTTCCTTTACCATGGCTACTCCTTCGACATGGATGGGAAGAGCAAGGCAATGTTTTGTTCAAATGCCTTGCAAGAGGGCATTTTTCAGTTCAAGACGACCTCAAGGAAAATGAAATACAAATCCTCCATCTCTTTCCTGTTTTGTGCCCACTCTGGTTAGAAGGTAAAAGGCACAAAAAAGCCAAAGTTTTTAATCCTCATCAGCCTCCCTGTTCTGAATAGCTCTATGCAGATTCCTTGAGGATATAAAAAAAAGTATTAAATGAGGCATAAAAAATTTCTCTGACTGCTACTTTAGTCTTTAGCAGCTGATGTAATTAGAGCAACTTCTAGGACTTTAACTTCTTAATATGCATCGACATCAGTAAAAATCATACTAATATATTTTAATATGAAGTTTAATGCTCTGCTCTTGCAAGGACCTGAACAGGCAATTGCAAGGAAAGAGCTGGTTACATAATATGAGATGGGAAAAACCTGAGAAGACAGCAACTGCTGCTTTGGCTTTAACTTTCACTTCAGTGGTATCTGAAAACAAAACCTCTGAAAACATTCCCAAGTTTGATCAGATTTGGCAGGAAAATTGAATCAAGATTCTGTACTAGCAGAGAACTTCAGTGCCTCTCCTTGAATTAAATGGAAGCAAAGGGAGTGGTTTTTTGAATGACAGCTCAACAATCTTTTCAGGAGAAAGGTGAAATTATCTTTATTTATTCAAAATACTGTTAGTAAGCTGCCCTTCAAATCGCTGTTCACTGGAATGGACAATCACAATCAGGTTAATTAAGCTGTTTTGCAGAGCAAACAACTAAGCTTTTTTTCCTTGCCAGCAGTGATTCCATGTACAGCAACAGAAGTTGACATATTTCAAACTTAATTCAGGCATCATACAGGAAAACCAGGTCTTGGCTGATGTCTTCAACAAAATCCCACTAGCCTGAGGTTTCAAAAGAAATCTGAATGTTTGACAAATCAGGAAAAACAAGCCTACAAAACACTAAGGTGTCCAAAGTTCTTCACAAACAGCACATTGTGCAAATGATAGGTTTGTTGACACAAATAATAATTTCAAGATATTCCCTAAACGTTCTCATCACAATCTGAAACCAGAAAACCATATATAGCAAATGTCAGACTATCTTATTCCAAAAACTTACCAAACTATCTAGTCATCTTATCTAAAGAAGAAATGTCTTCTCAAGTCACCAAATCCATAAAATACAATTGGTCTGAGTTAAATTTTAAAAAAGGCTCATCTCTGTGACCACAGAACTTTCAAGATATAAGGTAGCTGCCTGTAATGTAGTCCAAATTACAGGCTCCAGAAAACAAATGACATTACTGAACAGGGGTTTATTCTATAATGTGTTTGTTATCCTCAAAAGTAGTTAAATTTGGAGCTAAGCGATGACCTAAACTCATGACCTAAGTGATGAGCCAAATCACTTGCTACATACAAAATGCAGAGTTCCTATTTTGAGAGTATCCTAGTTCTAGAAATCCCTAATTATTCAACTGGATATGAGCATTACCTACACAAAACTCAAGTCCTGGCACCGTGTAAACCAGTTGCATTTCTCAAAGAAAGACATAGGAGACCCTTTTAGAGTTACATCACTAGAATATTGTTCAGGCAGATCTGTGCTATTTTCATTACATGGTAACTTTGAGTACTATTGGGTTGCAGAAATTCAGGAAAGGAATCCTGATTATCAATGTCTTTGCTTATCGGTCACAAGATATAGAAGTGCAGAGATTCCTCCAAATAGTGGAAACATAAATGAAATTATGAGGTAAGAGAAAAACTTTTAAACAAGATACAGCAGCACAACAGGACTGTATTTTGAGACTTATTAATCTCTTGAAAAGGCTAAGCAGTTCTGAAAGAACCTATTGCATGTTACCTCTATATTTGGAGGAAGGTTAAAAGTACATAAAGCCCTTAGACCAGGGTTTTCTAATAGTATGTTTTACACAGAATTGTTTTTCAATGTATTTAGGACACTATCTGATTGTGATGCAAATGAACATGATTAAGGGAAACAAAAAATATTGTCCAAAAGAGCATTCCCAGACAAAAAGTAAATTTTTCAACTCTCACCTAACTGATACACCAGCTCTACTGGACTACTATGCATTAAGACATATCACAGATTTTCCTATTATTTGGTTTTACCAAGAGAAGTGAAGGTACGGTTACACTGTAAACCAAATGCAAGTAAAAACCCTTTAATATGAGTCAGCTGAGGTACAGTTGGGAACCTTGTAATTTTAAACTAAGAAAAAACTAAGTGCAACTAATAAACTGTTACCATCCCATCATTCTTCACAGCTTTTTGACTCAGCATGTCCCTATCCTCTGTCAATCTTTATAATTTGAAATTATAATGACTTCAGGAAAAGAAAAATGCATCTGTCTGTACTGCCTCTATGCTTCTGAAATGTGCAGAATCTTGTGCAGGATTAATCATTTCAAGCACCAGGAGCAACTATTCCAGAATCTACACACCCTGCACTTGGCAATCTTGGGAGTTGTTAAAGGAGCTGATCTTATAGAAATAAATTGTCTATACATTCTATACTAAGAAGAATAATCGTTTTCTTACAGCATAATTGAAAAACACTGAATATGCAAAGTCACTAAAAACATTATGACAATATTGGACTATAAAAAAAGCTTACCCCTATTACACTGACAAATCCATACCACCTTCTGTGCTACTGAACAGCTCAGCATACCACAGTTTTTTGCAAAATACCACCCTAGTTTTAAATTAGAATGATCATGTTTTCTCTGAGAATGATGTGATGACAGCACGATTAGACAAATCCTTTCACGATCCTCATCAATATACCTGAAACTAAAACTCTAATCTTCATGTTAGCAGTTTTCAAGTTAGCTAGATCAAAGTTGGTCACATTTTTCCCTGTAATGCTGACATGCTTGACAAAACCATGGCTGATAATTCAAACTCTGTTAGCCATTTATTACTAATGGATGGAGCATGTCTCAAGCAATACCCGATTTATATTTGAATTTATTGAATTTATAATTTTTTTTAAACTATCTTTTCTTTACCCCTGCAAAGTAGAAACATTTGCCAGCATTAATTACAGCTGATCTGTAACACTTACTTCAACATGAAATAGAAACTACAGCTGATCTAAGAATGTAAGACTGCAAAATTGCTATTTTTCTGAAAAAGCAATCCTGAAGTATCTATATAATAATTAGACTCTATGCCAGGAGAAAAACAGATAATGACTTCTAGAAATGCTGATTAAAGTTACTGGGACTGATAGGAACTGACTGGATCTTTCCACATAAAATATTTAATTAAAACTATGGCAATATGGCACAGTAATATTCAAATATTAGGAAAAGCTGATATTTTGTTAATGTCTAAATCTTAACAAAGAAAACTTAACTACAAGGAAATCATTACCACTAATGCTTTGGGTGTGGCAAGTTACAGGCTACACAAAGGTTTCAAATTTCTGTGCACAATGCTGAACTAGCCCACAAAGAATTACATTCCTGTGAGACACACAATGTGTTATTCTTCAGTATGAACACAAAACAGAACTCTGTCCCTGGAAGCTGCTTTTTCTCAATCTATGGTTCATTTTATGCAGCCCCTTCCCACAGTTATTCAAGGCTTCCCTGTATCCTGCAGCCTTCTCCTATTACTCTCTTAGCACAAGAAAGTGACCACAAAAAAGTGCTTTTTCAAATTATTATTTTTTAAGAAAACGTTGACAATAATCTCAGGGCTGGCTAGCCACAGAACCTCCAGCCATCAGAATGGCAGCTATCCAGCTACAATTAGCAAATAATTTTAATGGATTTTAAGTAGAATTACTAAATCATTTATTTGCCCTGCACTAATAGCAAGACATTTCAGTAAAATGAGGTCACATTTCTTCAGTACCTGGGCCAAAATATGAAATAAAATCCAGCTACCAAATAGGATTACAAACAAAAAATGTTATTCTAGATTTTTTGAAGCCTGGGACATTTGCAGCAATAATGCTTTCTAATCTTCAGACAACTACATTCCCTTTACCTTTTAAAAGTACATCCAAATCATCCCCATATTTAATGAATGGAAATCTTAAATTTTGCTCAACTCTAACATTCATATTTTTTTTCTAATATAAAATGCATATACTACTTTGATTCTCTCTAATCAGAATCCCATTGCATTTAATAGGTAGGTCATAGTAGCCCACAATCTAAGCAAGTAAATCAGAGTGATTAGAGTTAGGGTCTTTTGAGTTGAGTTTTTTTTTATTTTCAAATTGGAAATATAATCCCAAAAAACTGTTACTTAAGACAACACCCAACACAGCTGGTGCATTCCAATTTGATTACCATAAATAACTATAAGCAGAATTAATCCTGTGTTTTGCCACATAATTCTGTCCTAATTAAAATCTACACATTCCTTCAGTTCCATTCAGTCAACTCTTCCAGACTGTTAAAGCTTGCCTCTTTCAACTTTATTTTTCACACTCTTCCATCTGTTTCTTACCAATATTAGTCATCTTATGTTTAAATTTAAAACCACCTTCTTTCTCAAGGAGCCCAATAACATGCCAGTTTTCATAGCTGCTACTGCAAAATATGGTGAGAAGATACACAAAGCCCTGGTGATACCAGATGTGTTAAACTGGACATGGCTGTCACAGAGGCACAGTTATTTTCTTTACTTAGGTAACAACAGATTGTGAACTTGTGAAAAATAATTAAATACCCTCATATATTGGACTAGACAACAGTTTTACTGATAGAAAGTAGTGTACACTTCATTCTTGAAGAATCTTACCAATAGCAGACTCTTTCAAATTACTTGAACTGGAACCGCTTGAATTGTCCACTATGCCTATCTCATTGTCTAATTCAGAGAAAATACCTGGACATAAAAATGAAAACAAAGAAGCTTTTAACCCACCTCTAAGCAGCATCATAGCACCTGATGCTTCTTTTGCTAATGTTTACCTTTCTCCATAGTCCCGTCATCCTCTACCAGGATTGCTTCATATGTTCTTTCCTCATCTTTTCCATGTGCAGACTGTCAACTGGAAGGTCAGTATTTTCAAATCCACTTTTGCAACTGGCTGCTCAACTGCTGCTAATGTGCAGACTCAACTTCTCATCATTTTTCTGACAAGAAAGAATAAAAAAAGGCAATGTTAGATATTCTCCTTTTCATTACAATATTCAATTTTCACTCACTAGAAAATCCAAAAATTGAAGTGTCATCTGTGCATACACACATAAAACTAGACTTAGCTGTTAGTCCAGGACTGCACAGTATCTGGTTCAGTTACTGCTTCTAAATTTAGAGCAAGACTTTCAAACCCTTAAACAAATTATTTCTATCCTTTACATATAAGGCTTTGTTCTTGGTGACAGTCTTTTCACAACAAGAACTGAAAGTGAGAAAAATAAACAAATGACAGAGCAGAAGCAAATATTGAACAAAGGAAAAATAACAGACTGGATGAAGGTAGTAGGTTCCCAGGGACAAGCATTGGTAGATTTGCTCTCTTCCATCTTAGAGAACAAACAGCAGTCCAGTTCTGGACAACGCAAAACCTGCAGTCAAGATAGGAATAAAATATGAAGTGAATTCGATATGATGTTGTCGTGGTTTGATGCTGACCCAATGCCAGGCACCCACAAGAGTCGCTGGCTCACCCTCCTCTGCCACAGCTGGGCAAAGGAGGGAAAAGGGAAAAAAAAAGCTAATGAAGCCTTCATGAGTGAGAAAGGATCGAGAGGAAATATTACAAGGGCAAAATAGGCTTAACTTTAGTTGCAAAGTGAAATTTATTACTAACAGGATCAGAGGAGGATGAGAAGTAGAACAAGCCCTTTTCTTCCCAACCCCTCCCTCCTTCCCACCAACAGCACAGGGAGACAGGGCATGGGAGTTTTGGTCACTTCATCACCAAGATCTTCCGCTGCTCTGGAAGAGGAGTCCTTCCTCTGTGACACCATGGAGTCCCACCCACGGGCACACAGTCCTCCCAAAACTGCTGTGGTGTGGGTCTCTCTTCTACAGGGTGCAGTCCTCCAAGGACAGGCTGCTCCAGCCTGGAAGCAGGGCTCTCTCTCAACCGGGTCTCCCACTGGATCACAGCCTCCTCCAGGCATCCGCCTGCTCTTCCACAGGCTGTGAGTGGATCTCTGCATCCCCATGGATCCCCATGGGCTGTGGGTGGACCTCTGCATCCATTTGGATCCCATGGGCTGTGGGTGGATCTCTGCATCCCCATGGATCCCATGGGCTGTGGGTGGATCTCTGCATCCCTGTGGATCCCCATCAGCTGTGGGTGGATCTCTGCATCCCCCATGGATCCCAAGGGCTGTGGGTGGATCTCTGCATTCCCCATGGATCCCAAGGGCTGTGGGTGGATCTCTGCATCCCCCATGGATCCCATGGGCTGCAGAGGCACAGCTGCTTCACCGTGGTCTCACCACTGCCTGCAGAGGAATCTCAGCTCCTGAGCCTGAAGCACCTCCTGCCCCTCCTTCTCCACTGACCCTGCTGTCTCCAAGTGGTTTCCCTCACATGTTCTCACCTTCTCCTCTTCTCTGACTAGAAACAAAACCCTTGACTTTGTTTTGATTTTCTTCTTAAATATGTCCTCACAGAGGAGTTACCAGCCTCTCTCATTGGCCCAGTTTTGGCCAGCAGCATGTCCATCTTCAGAGCCATCCACCATTGGCTCTGCTGGACACGCTGGGAATCTTCCAGCAGCTTCTCCCTCTGTGGCCTTACTGCTACCTAAAACTAAGCCATGTCAAACCATTACAGATGTGATGCCAGAGACACACTGAGGCTGAAATGACCAAATGCTACTGGCATTATCAAAGCAGAGCTAAGATAACCAAAACATGGAATACAAATTATTTTCTTGTAACATTTAAGTGCCACATCTTCTTTGTAGCACAGGGTTCTTTAATGCATATAAAATTCTGCCTCTGCTGCTGTCAATATTTATAGTTTTTCTGGAATTAATAGAAATCCCAAGTCCCTGCTATTGCTTCTATTTTAACGCAACATATTTTGAAGCAAGACTTTTTATGATCTCCTATTGTTCCAAATCTTCACCTGTTATTTCTGTTGTGTGTATATAAATTAATGTTTCTTTTTACTCCATCTTGTCAAAGTAAAGCATGATAAAGGAGGACAGGTGATAAACTATATAAATATATCAGATTAAACAAATTAGTATCTTTAATATTAAAGTAATTTCAGGAGATAATACATTCCTAAATACTTATATTCTTACCAAGTCTGAATAAGACAATTTGTCCTGTACCTAATATAACACTCTTTCCAAGTTTTTCCCACAAAGTATTTTGACTTTATTAGGATACAGCAGAGTGAATGTACTAGAAACTTTCTCCTCAGAAACTTCACTGCATCCCTGAGCATTGACTATACAAACCACTGTCTGCATAATGATCTGCTTCAACTACTTCCTCATCCTTTGTTCTAGACCCAAATCTATAACAAGCCAAGAGATGGTTTGTCGAGGTTTTCTCTTTAAATTCATGTGGGAAAAGGTAATTTTATACTTCATTACTGGACTGAGGTTGTGTACAAGATGCGACAACAGCAGTGACTGCGGTGTAGCACGGCATGAAAACCACTAACAATGACTCTCAAACCGACTTTAAGAGAGCTCTCCAGTCCTGGTACACATGAACACACTTCCTGCGCCCTGAACAGGCAGTGCACAGTTACTGGAGAGAGCCAGTTCACCTGCTCCACATCAAAGGAATCAAAGCAAAGAGAGAGAAGGGTCAAACTGCATGGACATTCCAAACTTAAATCTCCTTTCAACACTTGCAATATTGAACCTTGTACTCAGAAGACTAATTGTTAACAATAACTTGTAAATTAGGCAGAGCTGAGGGGGGAAAAATATCAAAAAGACAGCTGATACCAACTGCTGCCACATATCGCTGTCCATCAAGAAAGGAAACCTGTTAGAAAAGTCTGAATGGAATTCCATAGACCTCAAGCTAAAAATAATTGACAGACCTACCACAGAAACTGTTCAAAGATCAGTGCAACATATCGTAAAGCATTAAAGAAGTTAGATAAACTGTAAAGCTATAACCTGTCTATTAAAAAAAACTGGTCCCTTTACATAATACTTGAATATAGAAAACGATAGTATTTCATTACTAATCTGAGAATAATAAATAAATAAATTTGCTGTAATATATTTTACTCCACCTAGAAAAGAATTCTAAAATTATAATTTTAAAAAGCAATATTATGTACTGCTTTTTCTCTTTTGAGTAGGATACTGGCTGATTTAGAAGAACAAAAATACCCTAACAAGAAGAGGATGGGATGCAAGTTCAGTGTCACTTTTGCTCACCATAGGAGAGGGACCAAAATGACCAACATAAGGATATAAGCATATAAAGAATATAATTTTGTGAGAAGATCATGGAAAAAAGTGTTCTCCAACACATTGAAACAATCATTTTCGTATGCCTTGAAGTCTCAGAGAGACTTCTTTCAGAAAAGGAGAAAGACAGATGCTTATCTTTTGAAAACTATGAAACTGGAATATTCAAAATATCCCAAATATTGGAAAATTAATTAGGTTGGTATTTATTCATTTGAACTGTGCTCATCCCTACACTTGATTCTAAAGACCAGTATTTTACAAATCTCTCTGGAGACTCCATCAGTTGATACAGTTTATTTTCATATTTTCCTTATAAACTAGTGCTTCAGTTTCCTCATTCATCAGATTGATTGTTAAATCTTTATTCCTGAATAAATGTTATTTATTTATGCTTTATTACTGAGCAAAAGCATCTCTGGAAATTTGTGTCCCAGCCATCAAGAAAACTTCTGTCTTCATTCATATCCTGTATATTTGCACTGTCTATCTCCTCATTGGTAACTAGCAATACTGTAAAATTGAGATATACGTTGTTTTTGGGCAAGTGAAACCTGAATTGTTGGTTTTGACTTCCAACAGGAATCTAAAATTCTTTAGAAAAAAAAAAAAGTAGAAAAAATGCAGGTTGAAATAAAATAAAGATACTGATCTTTTATTTAGCTCTGGTTTGCCATACTGCTGTCCAGAAGAATTAACTTTTCTGTCTTCATGAAATATAGAGCTCTCTAGTGGCATTTACAGTGTTTAATTAATCTTCTTTATTAGAGACATTGACAATTACAGCATTATGCTAGTCAATTGTATTTCTATTAAAGAAACAAACTACAAACTACCTATTTCCATTGGTAAACTACCAATAAAATAAGTAATAACTAACATGAAATTGGCAGGGAAAAAAACAGGCTAAACCAATATATCTTTTTCAGTAAGAGGGTAACAGCTCCTGTGCATTAGGAACAAGAAGTAGATGTTACATATGTGGGTTTTGGCAAGGCTTTTGACAGTGTTTCTCATGACATCTTAGAAGAAAGCTAGGGAAGTGTGACCTAGACAAAATCACGATCAGTTGGCTGAATAATTGACCATAAAAACTGTACTCAACTTAATAACTGCTTTGAGTGTTTGCTAAACTGAAAATGGGTAGTGAGCACAATTTATCAGGCTCTTTTTTGGCCTTGTTCCAAAACCACTCAATGTTGTCACTGAATTACAGATGATAATCTGCATAATGGATAGATAGAGGGCCTATTAAAAGTGCCTGGACTGCAATACATTCACATCATACATCATATTGCAGCATATACATCATACACTGAGTTGTGTCAATGAAAGTGACAGTGGGTGTCAAAGAAAGTTTTGAGAAACTGGAAAAACTAAAAAAACCAGTGAAGTTTAAATAGGGAAAATGCAAAGTTCTCTGAGCAAGGAGAAACAACCATACAAATGTACAGACTAGAGAAGGACTGTTGGCAGAAGCTCTGCAGAAAAATATATGGGGATTTTGCTGGATCAGAATATGATGCTACAACACCATGCTGTTATGAAAAGGTAGACATCACACTGGCATTTATAAGAATAAAAGAGAATAATTCTGAAGATTTGTGTATTTTTTCTACTCGGTATCAAGAAGATTCTCAGTTGGAGTAATTAGGTCTAATTTTGAACACTACACTTAACATCATGTCAATCTTACTTTTTAACTGTAGACCTCTGATTATTCTCATTTCTTTCCTTCTCTGTCTCCACATTTTTTATTATTCATCTCAAAGTAAATAAAAAAAGAAAAGAAAAAAACCGTGGTGGTGGGGGGATACAACATAAGAGAAAAACCGTAACTTTTACATATCTCCACAGTGGGGAGGAAATTTTCAGTAATTAAGTGTTTAACTATTGCATTTATCTGGGCTCCTGAGAGAGAAATGTATTCGTACACTATGTAACAGGTTTGAATGCACTCAGCAAACAGCTTTTGGGAATATTCTGGACTCAGCGGTATCAGAGCCATTATATGACATTTAAGATTGGGTCTGAAAATTTCAAGCATCATACACATCCCATATGCACACAGGCATATGTCAATCTAATATCTCCTGGAAACCAGACATACATAAAGTATAAACATTTCAAAGACCAAAATTTTCTGCAAGCATCAGACTAACTGCAGATGTTATCTTCATATAGAGAAAAAAAAAAGACTCAATCAGACATATGATTGCTGACTGTAAAAACATTTTTTGCATTTCTGCTGTTCCCAAACTGTTTCAATAACATGACATATTTAAGACTGACTGGTCAAACATCTGTCAGGAATGACAGGTAACTCTAAGGCTTGGAAATGGACAAGATAATCTTTGACAACTCTTCCTCCCTTACATTCTGCAATTCTATTTAAAAGCTTTGATGCACTAACAAATATTCAGCAACTCTTTAAAAAAATTATACCTTCAAAAGAGTTTTTGCATTGTCACTTTATCCTCCAAACTTAAATAGTACAAATGTTAAAAGGTTCCTTTCTTTTTATCACACCAGTATTTTTAAAATTCAGGCATAAATTCTAGTACCTGCTACATAAATAGCAGAACAGAATGGTGTCACAATGGAGTGAAAGGTGGGAGAATAACAAAACAATTTGTGGAATGCTAAGTCTTCATGACATTCCAGAGTCCTCGCTCATTTCCAAAGGGATATGTATGCAGCAGTGCACAGTCACAATCATCCACATTTTTATATAAAAATGTAACAAATTCTAGTGCTAATTTTAATAAAAATATTTTAATATTCTAGCCTAACATAAATACTGGACTATATTTCTGAAATATTAATAACTTGTTGCATACTAAGTGTTTTAAACCCAAGCATACTCATTGCTTTAATCAACACCAAAACAATTGCTGAACACACACAGTTGTTTTAAGAAAGAAAATCTTTTATGCACTGAGTGGCACAAAATCTATTTCTAAACACAAAGTAAAAGAAAATTAAAATTAATATTAATCCAATCTTTATGTCTTTTTCTAAGTTAACAAAAAAACTTGATTAATTCAAATTGAATTGCTAATTAAGTACTACTTTGTAATGCATGTGGTGATGCTTAGAAACTAACATGATTATTAGCACAATTGCCAGCAGAGCAGAACTGAATTTGGATACTGGTGGAAATGACTGGATAAAAAAACAGTTAAATTATGTTGTGTTTCTTGGTCCTTCATATAGCTGTGATTGTCAAAAAAATACCAAATAAAATCAACTCATAATCATCTAGAGGTGGAGTATGAAGGTTTATGTCACAGATAAAGCTCAGGAAACTGCATCAGCTATTTCAGGTTTGGTCAGGTTCTTTAGCTTAAATTTAGTCATTTATACATAGTTTGAAAACAGGTACACTGCTTTGTTTACTATTTTCAGCCAACAAACAGTTGAATAGCCTCTACAGGAGAGATAGGCAGACTTCCTACCATAAGGTTTTAGCCAAGCAGCCTGCAAGAAAAATAATCAGAGTACGTTTTCTAGCAGCATCAACCCAGGCCAGTAGCACAACACCTTGATACTTACAGATCTAGCCTGGGAGGGCCAGTGCTGGCCTGCAGCTAAAAATCCTATCTAGATGGAAGATGACTCGCTGTGGACTATATGCCATGCTCTCCAGCATGCTGGGTTAGGGAAAGACCAGTTCAAGTGTGAAAATGGGAAAATGCAGAGAGAAGCCTTGCAAATGGGCATTCTCATGCATTTGAACACTAGGACAAAGCACTCAGCTAAGGGCGACCTAAATGAACCAGCTCAGACCAAGCACTGTTAATGACTTCTCACTTCCCTATTAGCCCTAACATCGAATGGGGAGACGTTCCATAGATCAGACTACACTTAGAAAAAAAAAAGTTGGACCCACTTTTCCCATTATCTAAGCATCGTCGTCCCCCAATTACTCTGAGTAACTGGGAACTTGATCTGAATACATGGATTTGCATATATGAATTTAAAAATGAAATGCGTATTCTAGTGACATTATTGATACAAAAATGAAAATAAGCTTAAATTCCCAAAGAACACAGAGAGGCATAGAGAAAGAATGTGACAGAATATATCTGTGCCGTATGCACAGGTCAGAACTACAGAAACTGAGAAAAGGAAGTTGTTCTGACCATCCAGGTAGCCTACCATGTCTGCCCATTTTTAATATATTCTCAAAGTAGTAGAAGGTACAAATGGATTATATTTTGTCATATATTTTAAGCTGATGGACTCCAATTCTAAAACTTACATTTTCCTCTACCACATTCAAACTGAATATTCATTATTCTATATTGTTTTAGGTATATTTTGTATGTTTTACATTAAAAAATTTGGCAATGAGAGAAAAGTTGAAAACTTTTTAGGATATATGCAGTAAGCGAAACGATAATGGATGATGTCCAGGTAATGAAACACATGTTTCCAGAGTAATAAAAGCGACTTATTTTCACTGCTTTCTAAACAGACAAAATGCATGTTTCAAATCTATATACTTCAAAAAGCAATCAAATTACTGTTTGGCTATACACTCGTGTCTTTAAAGGAAAATATTAGAAAGAATTCATTAGTTAGATCAACTACTGTTTAGAAACTTACACTTGTCTTGGAACACGGAAAACTCAAATTTGCTACTGATCTTTTTGGTGACCTTACACAAACTAGCTTTTTCCTCTCCACCTCTTCCTACTAAGAGCACAAAAATGTAATATTGACCACCTTGAAATGAAAGGTGCAACACGAGAGAGAATTATTGTCGTTACTCTTACTTGTTTGGGTCCTCTGTACCATGTGTTATGTCAGCAACCTTAACCTTTCAGAACTGAACACACAAACTCTATCAAACACCTGCCAGCCCTACATCTGTTTCTGTTCTAACATAAACAACAGTTTCTATAGAAAACTAGGAAACACAAGAATTTGTGTGGGGAGCTGTTGATGATTCTTTTTACTGGGATTATTTCCAAGCATGGATTTTATGCTGTACTTACCACACAAGGTAACTAACTATACTTCATCTACTGACATGCCTTTCAGTTGCCTATTTACCAGCTACCAAACTAGTTTTAAACTACTTATAAAACAAATTCCACTCTGGCTCCAAAAGATCTCTGTTCTTTAGTTCCACATACAAGGACAGAGAGTACAGTCCTTATTTCAGAAACATTCACAGTATAACACAACTGGGATGAAAAAGGAGGCTGTAAGTACATTTTAGTAGAGAAAGCAAAGTAGAAACTAGCTGGCTTCAACAAAACATTGAACTACATGGCAGAAACACCCAGTTCTCTGACACCATGGAAAAATGACAAATTACTTGGGTGTGGTATCGCTGGGGCCTTGACTAAGATGAATTAGGCTGTCTATATCTCACAGAGCTTTTATTTCAGGAGCAGCTGCTTGAAATTCTTCCAAGCACTTTTTAGTCAGAACATTGCCTTTTTTTTCCAAAAGGCAAACTTTTCAGGAATAATTATTCTCTTTATTAGAAATCCTTCAACTTTATAAAGCTTTCCTAAATACCAGGAAGAAAGAAGAAACATGGCTCCTTCTGCTTCTAAGCCCTGTAACATGCCTCTGAAATTTGAAAGATCCTAGCCTGATTTATTCTTATTTACAACAATTTGCAAAATAAGGTCTCCCACTTCTCATTACTAAGCCATATTCCCCTCCATTTCTTCAGTGTTCTGGATCTTTGTCAGAATCTCTTGTTCTTTTAATATGCATAATAAAATACCAATTGGAACTAGAACTGCAGTGCTTTTTCCTTAAGAAAATTAGCCATTATCATCAAAAAATACACAGGCAGTTTTGTAGAGAGGAGTATTTTCTATACATAAGTATCTCCAAACATAAGTACTCTAACTTCTGTGTAAAGCTATCAGTTCTATCATATATCACAAATATCCAGGTAGGGCATTCTTCTCTCAAAGACGCAATAACTGCATCAAAATCCCAAATCTAGCATCTTTCCATCTATAGCACTTTTTATTTTTTTTTTGCAAATTTCATCACACAAGAGAATGACTATATCAAGATACAAAAAATAATGGCATACAACAAGCTTCCAAATCTGCAGGTTAAGAAAATTAAAAAAAAAAAAAAAATAGGAAATGTTTATAGTGTTTTCAGTTACAAATCCTACTCTGTATCTTTCTTTTATCCCAATACCTCTTAAATTTTAAAAGGGAATGGTTTGTTACAGTTTGTTGGTAGGTCTTGGCATTCTTTTTATTGAAAAAGATGGTGTAATATAAATAACGATCTTAGACTGATAGGTCAAAAAACTTCTGAAAAGAAATTAACTATTGATACAAGTTACTTATTTCTGGAAGGTGAAGACCCTTGGGACCAAGTGTTCTAGAAAACCTATTTCCTAAATAGAGGTTCTTCATACAAGCTACTGAACCCTGATAAAAGGAATCTAAGAGATGCAATATCTGAACAGACAAGAGTGGCAGTGCAAATTATAACTTTATATTGCAATAATCATGACAATTTTCAAAGGGCAATTTTGCTACAGAAAAATTTTTGTGTTGTTGTATTTGTTGTCGTTGACAACATTTGTTGTCCTTGTATTTTTAAAATAAATTCTCTGAGATCATATATAGTGTGTAAACTACTGATCTTCTTCATGAAGGATGCTTAAAATACATCCTGAAGCAAATGGAAGAACGGTAAGAAGTATTTATGCAAAACTGTATCAGAATTAGAAAACATGAGCAAATACCTTATCAGCATCACTGGTCTGTATTTTGTAATCTGTAATTAAAATTTTTATTCTTGTAGGTTCCATTTTCTAGATGTCATTGTTTATGAATCATACACAAGATTATCAATTTATTCCACCCTAATCAAGTGTATATTCTCCTATTCACAAACCACTCACAAGCGTGCTATAATAATTAAATCTTATCAGATATTATCAAAACTGTAAGAATCTCCATAACAATGACATTTTCAATCACAGAATGGCATTGGGTTTTAAGATACTGTCATTTTTCCTACATAAGAATATCCAAAAAAAAAAAAATTAATGAATACTTTGTTAAAAATAAATTAAAGAGCCTGCATGGAAAAAATGTTAGAGAAGGATGGGTCTTTTCATTTTGATTTATTTTCTGCTTCGCTGCACCTCATTTTCTCAGATATGGCAAACAACGATAACAAAAAATAAAGCCTAATACATGCACTTACTTGTGATAAAATGGAAAGCTGATGGGGACAGGTTATTGCATTTCCATTAGCCTCCATGAAGTACCGCTGGGTTCATCTCCTCTCCCCATCCAGTTTCTTCTCCAACATGGGATGAGAGGAAGATAAAACATCCATGTATTTCGTCATCACATCAGACAGCAGTGAGCTGACCTCCACTATGTCTGGACGTGCCTCTGCATCAGGAGTCAAGCAGCTACAGAAAGAACATTCTTTATTTACTTGTTTCTAAATAACCTTTTCCAACATTGAATTCCTGCCCTGGTATTTATGGAGTTATTCCAGCCAGAACTGCTCCCTCATCCTGCCTGGGACAGTTTGATGCCTTGGTGTTGCCACACCACAGCACAGCCTCCAGCATCAGCTGGAACAATTATCCTTGACACCAATCTAAACAGAACTGCCACTGGGAGCTGCAGCTGTGCACTCCCAGACACACTGAGGAGTGCCTGGGACCTTCTCCTGGGATGGGGGAGATGGGGCCTGCCTAGTGGGGACTGTGCTCTGGTCAGGGCACTGCACCACTGGACAAAGCATCTGTGAAGGAGAGGAGCAGCCCGTCAGGAGGATGTACAGAAGTATGTCAGGATCTTCACAGAGACAACACTCCCAAAACAATGCAAAGAAAAAGGAATATCTAGAGCTTGCTACCAAAGGAGCAGTGGATGAAGGCTCCCAAGAGGAGGTAGGTTGAAGACTTATGACTTCTGCCAAGAGAAGGAAGGATTTTTCTCTGACTACAGAGGAATAACTGCAGAAGAGGTATAGCAACCTAGGAACAGGTGAGGGAGAACAAGGAACGAATGGTGGACACATCAGAGGCAGGTGAGTCTGCATCAAGTGCTCATATCACAAATAAATGCAGTAACTGACAGTCATTTGGGGCTGAGGGAACAGAGACATCCATCTACTTGATCAATTTGATGAATGTGATGGCTGTTGATTGATTCAGGACATTGTGGAGATACTACCAAGACTCATCCTGACCCTTGGGCTATTACTTCTTGCTGCTCATGTGGGCATTGGGTTATTCATGTGGGTGCAAATTACGTTATTAGGACCAACTCTGAACACACTGAAAATGACCACAGTGCACTGGGGTCAAGTGTGAAGGGCAGGGCACAGAGGGGGTGTTCTATAATCTACCACTGAGAAGAAAAGGCTAAAGTCAGGCTGCAGTCCAACATCTGACCATGTGTAGTCCAAAGCTTATCAGTGAGGATCAGAGGAGCAGATCAACATGGGTGACGTTGAGGTAGATGCATGCTATAAACCACACAAAATCAGAGAGGAAGTCATTGATGCCTTTGTTAGACAGAAGGAGGAAGCTTCACAATTCCAGACACTTATACTCATTGGGGCGAAATAACAACCCTGATATCTGCTGATGGGGTAATATGGCTGAGTGCAGCAACCAGGAGATTTCTGAAATCTGCTGATGACAATTTCTTGATAGAGCTGAAAAGCAGTCTTCCTGACCTGTCACTCTCAGATAAAGAGAAAGAGGCAGGGATGTGAAGATCAACAGCAGCCTCTTGATCTTACAGCAACCATCAGACTGTGGAGTTCAAAATCCTGAGAGAAGTGAGAATGTGAGATTGTAAGGTTAAAACACAGGGCTTCAAGAGAGAAAAATTCAGCATGCACAGGGATCTTCCTGGTAGAATCTCACAGAAGACTACCATGGAAGGAAAGGGAAAGCTTGGGAAAGCAAGCTAATCTTCAGGGACATCTCAAAGCACTAGAACAGCTCAATCCTGCATGTGGGAAACAGGAGTGAATTTCACAGGAAGAATACAGGTATTGGCCAAAGGGTAGAGTTGGGAAAGCCAAACCTCAGCTGAAGCTGAAAAAGTTGAAACTAGCAATGGATATGGAAGGCAGAGGAAAGGCCAACAAAAGAAAGACTATGGAAAATGTAGACCCTCTAAGCAACCTAGTAACAAACAACATGGAAAAGTTTGGGACACTTGGTCCCTCTTTTGCTTCCGTCTCCATTGAGAAACTTTGGCCATAAGCGTTTCAGATCTCTGAGCCTACCTGTAGAATCTACAAGCATGAAGTATTTCCATATAGCAGAAAATACAGTGAAAAAGCATTTAAGCCAATT
The DNA here is from genome assembly GCA_013400855.1 of Buphagus erythrorhynchus. Classification (NCBI taxonomy): domain Eukaryota; kingdom Metazoa; phylum Chordata; class Aves; order Passeriformes; family Sturnidae; genus Buphagus; species Buphagus erythrorhynchus. The sequence goes on along the minus strand of VZTT01038857.1, from coordinate 12,235 downwards.
GGATACAAGCCCATGGGACCAAATGAGAAGGGTCTGAGGGTGCTGATTCAATTGGTCAATACCACTATCTGTCATGTCTAAAAGAATCACAAGGAGGTTCCTGTAAATTGATAAAAGCTGAATATCACACACATATCCAAGAAAAGAAAGAAGGAAGATTCAGGGAGCTGATAGCCAGTCAGCTTCACTTCAGTCTCTGGGAAAATAATAGAGCAATTTCCTCTGGAAGTAATTTTCAAGCACAAAAATTACAAGAAGGTGACTGGGAACAGTAAGGATGGATTAACCAAACAGCTGTTATACCTGACCAGGCTAATTGGTGTCTATGATGAGATTACTGTCTGAGGACAAGGAAAGAGCAATATATGCTGGGGGTAGCCTTATTTTAGCAAGACTTTTGTTTGACACAATATCCCACAATATCCAAAGGACTATAAGATAGGAAGATAATTGGCTGAACCTCCTGGCTCAAAGAGATGCCATCAGTAGCACAAAGTCCAGCTGGTGGCTGGAAGTAGCAACCTCCAAGGACTGATATTGAGTCAGTACTATTTAATGTCTTTATTAATGACCTAGATTGTGGGAGACAATGCATTCTCCAAAGGTTTGTGAACAATGAATTGCAGGCATACATGGGCAGGGCAGTTGTCAGAGGGGCCTGGACCACCTATTCTGAGATCTGATTACTACCTGCATAATGGTAAGGTATGGCCAGATCCTTCTCAGGGGTGCACAATGTTAGAGCAAGAGGCAAAAGACACAAGTTAAACCACAGAGAAGTCTGGATAGATACAAAAATTGCTGTTATTATTATTACTATTACTTTTAATCACAAAGGCAGACAAACACTACAGAGGGCTCAGAGAAGTTGTGGAATCTCCATCCTTCAATACAAAACTGACTTAGACAAAACCCTGAGCAACCAGATCTAATTGTACCTGCATTGAGCAGGATGGACAATGGACTTCTAGGGGGTCCCTTCCAATCTAAAGTACTTTAACAGGTCTATGGTTCTTGTTTCAGGCACTCTAGGTAGCTGTTTAGTAACAGTAATAATATATTATTAGGTCTATTTCTAAATGCCCAGAATATTTTGTATGCAGTGTAGATAGGAAAGCTGCTAGTCCGTAGTCTGCTGCTAGTCTGCTAGTCCTGCCTATACTAAAAAGTGTCTTAAATCTGTTAACTCCAACGAACCTAATAATTTAATTTACTCCAATTTCCTTGCACAGTACTATTGACCAGCTAACATAAACAAATAACCCAACACTCTTCTTCAAAGAAAATGTCATAGAATTACCTAATATTGCTAAAGCTGTTCTTGCTAAGTAAAACACAACTGCCATGCAAAGTAGTCCTTTTGAAAATGTTTACAAGGCTTGAACTTCTTGATTTTAATATTTTTGTTTAAATTTGCTTAAATGTGCTGATTAATTTCACTAATTTTCTTAACTTTTAAAATATTTTTCACTTCAAATTTTGCATTTCTTTTAAAGAGGTGCAAGTTTTCACCCTTAAAAATACTATGGGTTGGAATTTTCTTTTAATTTTTTATTTTAATTCACTGAAATGGGCAAAAGTTCCAAGAACAATGGCAGCTAGGAGAGATTTTTAATAAGTCCTATATCCACTTCCCATGCATCTAAAAATTATTTATGACTAAACACCAAGTAGATTGATGCTCAACTCTGAAGGAATTTGATGGCTATGATTCCAGAACTTCCTTTAGTGGCTTAAAGCAATAAAGCTGTACTTTAATAACAATACTAAAGAATAGTAGTGATAACACTAAATGAAAATTTACAGCTGCAACAAGAAGCTTTCAATATTTATTCAAATCATTATAAGAAATTATTTTATTTACAACATTCATCTTTGAAATGTGTTGCACATTAGTCATTTGAAAATAACTGCATCTTTTCTATTAATGTTCCCTCATCTATATTATAACTAAAATCTCATTATTACTGCTTTTCTTTAATGTTTTTTTCTTTCTAAATACCTCACAAAGCATAAGCAAAAACCTAAACATATCCTTTAAGATTTAACTCATAGTAAGACATAATATTAAAAACAATATCCCCTAAAAATAACAATAACAAAAAACACTTTATGCTTCCCACTGCAAAATATGTAGAAAAATTATTGTTTAATGTAAAGATTTTAATATTTTCATTAAAATTCATTTCAGAACCTCTTAAACATAAATGTTAGTTCTATTAGCTCCTGTACTCTTCATTGTTGTACTTTATCCACAAGGTCTTTAAGTAACAGAAAATTTTCTGTACACTAAAACATACCGTAAAACCTTAGTTTATAACCTTACACAAACCTTTCCTGTAATGCGCTTTCTAGAGACAGAATTGAATATCTGAATGTGTAAGTATAAGCATTTTTTGTGCTAAGAGGTTTGTGGATTTTTTCTAAAATGGAAAAATCAAGGGAGCTAACTAAATCTCTAATTCACTCAAAACTTTGCCTTACACATTACATTATCTCCAAGGACATATAAACATAGCTGAGAAATTTGTGATGAGTGAGTGTAGCAAGTACAGGCTCATCTTTTCCTCCATTATTTTGTTACCTCTGCTGCTGTGCTAACAGAATTCACTACAAGGTAGTTAAAAACATATTTCCATCAGTCAAATAAACAGAAAAAACTATGAACACGATCATACAGTCATCTATAAATCACTGTTGTAATGGGGTTATTTACTTGACCACAATCTGCATTTGAAAACTACTCAAAATGCTGGATTTTTATGGTGAAAAAAATGATGTGTAGGGAATTAAGTACAGCACTGATACTGTTAAATGTAAATTTCAGTATTGAATATAAAACTTATACTGGCTAAATGAATGCCCTGACTATACTGGTATGAGTTTTCCAGTTGCATGTGTGCAGCTATATTGTATATGTTATTATTGGTGTAAGGAGTTAGCTCTGTTTTTCTTTAAATCCAAAGATATTTCCTATTCAGAGACAAATACTGGCAGTTGCTAAAGTCTGCAAACTGTCACATTATCTCTGCTGGAAGCATACAAAGCAAAAACATCTTTTCAGCAGGATGTTGAAATAAAATGAGTAATTACCTCCTAATGGTAAATGAGACTTTTTCAGGGTACAGTCCTCCTGGCACAGGTTCATACAGAGCCCCTACTATCTGAAAAATAAAACATCTACAGTTTGTTGAAGAAAAATACTCCAGTATTTATTTGAGGATCCAATATGATAAGTATTGTCCCTTGAAACTATCTGATGAGCATCACATCGTCAGCTTTAACACGCAGAACAACTTAGATGCAGACTGTCTCTTCTAGTCAGGTAACCACATTAGAGTACATTCTTACTGTAGATTAAAGTGCTACAGTATTGAACATTTACAAGCAATCTTTGCAATTAGAATGGTAAGACAGCAATTCAAGAAATGATAAACACTTGTGTTCGTTCACAAGCCACACACATTACACACACTGAGAGCAGTTTATGTGTCAATAAATTTAAATATAAATTCTCTTGGATCATGAGAACAGATGCAGAATAACTGGGAGGTTGATCTGGCAAATGTGAATACCTTAGTTGCCAAGCAGAGCATATTGGTGCTGTAAAATGCTGGGTTAAGAGTGGCCATCTGATAAAAGATGCATCCTGCAGTCCAGACATCAGCCTTCTCTCCATACAGGTCACCCTTCACAACTTCAGGACTAGGGAGAAAGCAATGCAAGCCACAAGTGTTTTATTAATTCACCTAGAAGTAGGCTTATTTTCTAAAAAAATAAACAACACACCCAATATTTAGTTACTCACTACAACATAATTACACACAGAATTACATTCAAAAAGTTGCATATGTGTCATTTACCAGCCAAATTCTTTAAGGGGAAGTACAATGAAGAATTTTCAACTTCTGCTGCACTTCTCAAAACACTAGGTGTTTATATTTTATTCACTTGTCCTTTCCACTCACATTGTCTTTGGACTTACTGGACATAAATGAACTACAGCATTTAGAACTAGTTTACAATGGTGACATTTCAATAAAACAGACTAGAGAACAGATAAGTATGGCACCTCATCTTATAATTCAGATATCAGAAAGATTTGAATACAACTCCTGTATTTAGAATGATAATGGATATAGTTTTGCTATTAATGTAAGTAAATGAACTTGACTCATTGTATCATATTGTATCATTGTATCATCATGGACACTCAGCAGGCAGCCAAATGACAATACAAAAAAATATTGTAAAGATACATTTAAAGAAAATGGAAGAAGGCAGTAACTTCAGTTTTGATGCAGTACAAAACAGAATTTACTTCCTTTGTTTAATTTCCTCAGTGCTTTTCATGAACCTGGATGATAACAACTTACATTAGTAGGTGCATTCTGATGTTGGAGTTCAAGTCTTAGCAGTAAGCAAAGATCATATCACAGAATGTGTTTGGTTTTTTTCATTCAGAGATATAGAAAAATACTTGACTTCTTTCCTCTGTAAAATCAACCTGAAAACCAACGTATCTTTCTCCTTCAGCTTAGAATTTGAAACCACTCAATCTTCATAATTATAGTACTGATATCTTTGGTAAACTGTCTTGTTGGGGTGCTCAGAGGTATTGTGGAAATTCAATTAGTGATGCTAGAGGATATCCTGCTGCTATGTACAAAACACAGATTTTTAAAATATAATGGATGATATATGATGAAAGATAAGATAAATTACATGAACATAACAGAATAGAAAGTCAGAACAGAGTTCACAGTGTGGGGAAGTGAGAGAGACTGACAGGTCAAACTCTTCTGATAAAATTGATCAAGCAAGATATAGGTTCTTGGGTCAAACCTAATAAACAATTTTCTTTGAATCTTGCTGCTGCTGTTGCATAACTACAGAGTGGGTATTGAATATTGTGTTAGGACAAAAAAGTATTTCTGTAATCACACTGTCTGTGACATTAATTCATTAGATGTCTTTGTGGAAGTTTCCTTTTTGTATGTTAAAAGTGTCTATTAGAGCAAACATTAGTACTGCAACTTATCATATAGATGGTGAGCTCAATAACGCAAAGCCCCTATCTTAGTAAAGTTCTAAGCATGCCATGCTCCCAGTCAGAAAAAAAAGTCTGAATTGAATTTTAGTCTTTTGTTCTAGGGATAATTTTCATGCAGAGAGATCGAGTTAAAAAATATTATTNTAAGCTGAATACAACTGAGAGAGAAACAGAGGCAACCATGACCTGGCCTACAGCATCTTCATTCCTGAAGAGCAGGGAAAAATCTTGCCTAATGTCCAGAGCAAACAGCAGCTGGTGACTTGGAAATATCATACTATGATTTAGAAATCATAGAATGAATACAGTGCAGAGTTATAGTTTTAGCATGGTTTCACACAAATGCACAGTAGCTGAAAGTCAATGAAGTAATTTGTTCTGTTTATTCATGCTGAATGATTTCTTGTTCTAAATGCTTATCTAATCCCTCTTTTTTTTTAAATCAAAAGGACTTGTAGCAGAATATTATTTGATCTTTTCTTCCAGAACAAATGTCTTAGTCAGAAATCTCTGATACTAAGAACATTAGGATGTCCAATACCTTAAAAAATACTGTCTCATGCTTAAGAAGTACTTTAAATAACTGAAGTAATATTTATTTAATGTGACCATGAAAGTTTTACAGAGAATATAAAATCCCATACTTACATGATGCTATGCTTTTGTGGCTAA
>VZTT01038852.1:4236-19556 GCA_013400855.1 Buphagus erythrorhynchus | reverse complement strand
CAGGACCTTGAACTTGGCCTTGTTGAACTTCATAAGGTTCACACACTTCTGTCTAGATGGCATCCCTTGTCTCCAGTGCCCACACAGCTTGGTGTCATTGGCAAACCTGTTGAGGGTTCACTCAGTGCCACTGTCTGTGCTGCCAAGAGAGATGTTAAACTGCATCAGTCCCAATACTGATCCCCAAGGAATACCACTCACCAGTGGTCTTCACTAGAAAATCTAACCATTTAATACATTTTTGAATGTGACCATGAGCCATTTCTTTATCCACCAGGTGCCAATTCATCAAATCCATGCCCCTCCAGAAGCAATGTGAACGTCTGTGTCCCTTGCAAAGTTGTCTGGTGCATATTCATGTACAAGTGCAGTAGCTAATTTGACAGCATAAGGAGTGATATGTTTCTGTGCTCCTTGGGGTGGAATCATTAGCACAGGTAAATCTCTGTGCTGCTGACAGCAAATTTATTTGACACAGAGTTTATGATCTAGTAGATGTAAATGTCTGCTGTGAAACCAATGATGGATGAAGGAAGAGAACAGCTTATCTCACAAGATTTCCAGTTGGGATAGAAATAATCTATCTTGTGAAATGCTGACAAGTTCGGTTCTAATCTTAGTTAGAAAATTGAGGCTGGAAGAGATAGTGCTGAAAAAATAATGGGGTGAAAATCTGTTCTAACTTTTCAAAGCATTTCCTACATCCATTCCTAACTTGCTACAAAGTGCTTTGGGAGTTGCAGAGCTATTCAATCACTTTCATATTAACAGAAAAGTCCCATGTGCACAGCTTTTCTATGAACTATTTCCTGTGCTAAAGAGAATTTTGGGCTATTACTATCTGTATAAAGTAGTTCACTGTTTAGAGATTTATTTAAATGTGAGGGAATATCAACTGATTCTGAACAGCTTTGCTACTGTGCCTCTTACAGTGTCACCTTTCTGACATTTTTGATTGAAATAAAGAGAACAAGTGTAACTAGCACATAACTAGCAGCCTCAGCCTTCTACACTACTCACCTTTCTTAGAAGTGGGTGTTGTAGAGCTGCAAATGTAGGTCTATAAGAACAGTCATCAGGATAGTATTGATCTGTCCCAGAAGGATATGAAAAAGTTTTTAAAACCTATAACTAAGGGTTTAAGGAGAAGAAGGTCTAAGATGTAGCTCTGAAACAGCAGCAGATGAGAGATGAAAAATATGTGGATTATGGTATTGTGAAGAGGATACCCCAGCCTCAGGTATCTGCCAAGAGCAGATTATAATTCTACTTTTTTTTCCTTAAATTTTGTCCTACTTGTCGTAGGAGATGGTGAAAGCCAACACAGCCAATGACCTTAAACTGACATATATAAAAATAGCATGAAATGTTTAATTATCACAAAGGTCACAGGATAAAAAATTTGTTCCAATTCTGTTGCTTCCAGGAGCCAATGGAAATGCAACAAAGCTATCAAAATTCCTCAGTGGCTTTCAGAAATCTTTAGTGTTTACTTTGTTGATTCAACATTGTAGAATTTATATATCTTGAAATAAGGGCATCATAGCTGAACTTATAACAAAAATAGAAGATAAAAACAATATGTATTTAATAAAGCACTTGCTAAAATTAAGGGAAGGAAAGCATTTCAAGGAGGCATGAAAACTGTCTTCAAATGTTCCTTCAATTTCAGAGAGTTAGATGAAACAAGAAAATTATTATTTTATTAAAAATTATGATTTAATAGTAATACAGCTTCTACAGAAGAATCTGCTGTCAGATTTAATACCAAAATNAAGAATAACAGTCAACAAAATATCAAAAATAAGTGTAAAATTCTTTTATTTTTTTGTTTAATTCTTTTAATTATTTGAAGTATGACATTTCCATTGGCAAAATATTTTCTGTCAAAAGGAAGTCTAAGGGATGTACATTTTCAATAATCCTGATTTTTAAAAAAGGTCAGATTGGGAGTTTTTTATTAATTTTGTGTGAAATAGAAGTTTCCAGGCAGTAAGTCTCTGGCTTTTACTTCATCTTTTAGGGTAAAGAATAATAAATAAATAATAAATCGCTGCATGTGACAGTGTTCATTCCTACTCCTACACTTTATCTTTCTACTTCTCCTTCCACTATACTCAATTTCAGGTTAAAATAGGCTTTACTGAGAACATGTGTTTTCTTGAAAGTCTCGACCATCATGTGATTTCACATTTAATAGGATATGATGTTCTGTCACAGCAATTTTACTCTGAAATAATTCTGATGATTTTGTTGACTGTTATTCTTTTTTTATAATATTGAAGCTGAGAAGAAATTTAGCTGCAGCATCCCTCAATTTGCATTAAATTTGTTTCCTAAACTGAAGTTTTACTTTATCCATGCGGTTTGTTGTAATGTCAACTTTGCAACATTTAATCAGAATGGAGGAGCTTTTTAATATGAATTTGTTTTTGTACAGACAGCTTCCTAAGCTCCAGAAGTCTGGTCTGTGCTTCTTTCTCCATGTATAACTGTTCTAGCAACCATAATGAGAGACATCTATCTCCTGGTATGTCTTTGAGTATGATTCAAATGAAGAGACAAATTTGAGAACAAGAATAATGTCTATAGCAGCTATATATCTATATCAAGCTTATATATATATAAGCTTGACTTTCTTTTATATTTCAGGTATGAATTTACAGGTAGAATATAAGTGAACTTTCAGTGGCCACAAGATTTCTGATCTTGCTAAGAAGAGTAAGTGTCTGCTTAAGAGAAAACATCTGCAAACCCAGATTTTCTCATTCTCCAAGGAGTGATGCATTTGGAGTGGGAAATAGATACTCTTATTTGTTTTTGAAGAGCTACTTTCTGAGTGGATGATGAAGTGGCAGTTAAAGATCAGTGTGCATTTCTTTAGATCATAAAGGGGAACTCTTCAGAAAAACTGCAGTCTTCCTCAACAGAATTTGACTTGAGATCATAATTTATTTCACCATCTAAGTTACCATCCAAATCTTCCATATTAGAAATACATTATTTGCATCACCAACTAGAAAACTGTGTGTTGAAAAAATGTCATTTCTCTCAGTTAACAATAAGTGATATTTTGCCTAAAATCCTCATGCATTGCAATAAAAAATTTTCAGAAAGTTTTACAGCATCAATTCACAAGAGGTAAAAACTAGACAGGTGTTTTAGGTGTGATGTCCATTTTCACTGCCTGTTACTCATTTTCAGTGACTTGAAGGTGCCTTTGCAAACTTCCAGATGTTTGAGTTAACTGATATCAAATTTTTGCTTTCAGATATCAACATGGCAGGAGAACCAAAACCATACAGACCAAAACCTGGCAACAAACGGCCACTTTCAGCACTTTACAGGTAAGTGAGATTTCACTCTAACTTACCCCAAAACAATTTTTATCAGAAAAATTATGATAACCAAAATGTATCTACCAATGGCAGAGTGCAATGTTTACCAAAATTATAATGAAATCTAAGTATACTTGTTAATGCTTCCACTCCTAGTACTACTATAATTTTTTTTTCTTAATTGAGTGCTATTTCAACTTTTAGTTCTTATGAGTCAATGCTTGGCTATGGCCTCATTTTTTGTGACTTTTTTATTTGTAATGATCAGTGAAATAACTAACAATTTCAGAGAAACAAAATTGGTTTCTCATTATTTTTTCTGTCAGGGGTGAGAACCAAGTTCTGGAAAACTGGACTTCTTCCTTGGCTGTTCAGGAAGGCATTGATAGTGTCTTTCTCCTACTCCCAGGTGCCTTTTGTCATAGAGCTTTTACAAACTTGAGGAAACATCTACTTTCTTTCAAAATCAATTATGTTTAGTGAAGCATTACAGATTGTTAGGACTACCATGCCCACATATATTTCTGCTCAATAAACTTCACTTCTCATAAAAGTACTACAGAATTTATGCTGCAGATTCATGGAAGGACTTAGGGCTGATTGCTACTGTAGCTGAAATACAGGTAGACTGGCCCTGAGAGCAACAGCCTCAGGAGTGAAATCAGACACACTTGAGCTGTACTTTTTCATGCCTTGTCTGGTCTGAAAGCTTCAGATGGAAATTCAAGTGTGGGATTTCAGAATAAGACAACCAGAAATATTTTAGGTCTGAGCCTCCATGCTACATAGAAGAAATTTGAAGTTTTATCATATAGCTACCCTTAGCTGAAGTGATAGAAATATTATTTTTGGAGAAGAGAATCCCTGTTTCATCATTACTCTCAACTGCAAGCTACTAAACTCTGTAGGTGTTCCTGGTAACCTTGATCTACTCTGTCCCTGTGCCAGTATTTCAAAAGATTTTGAAAGATGTTCTGTGATTTCTGGCATTTATATACATTTCCACCTCTGAGCTTTTGAAGGCTTTCTCATAAATACATTTTCTGTAGAAAAGATAGGGATAAGAGAAACCTGTGGAAAGTTCTAAAGGAATTTTAAAGAGGAAAAATATATTAGATTGTGTCTTTTCATAGATGTTGTGCAAAGTATTCCTCTAGAAGATCATGAGGCTTTTATGAGCAGCTAAGAGAATCTTCCCATTTCTCCCTTCATCTTAATTCTCCCTCTCTGCTCTGACCTTGTGAGACACCACCTGGAGTACTGTGTCCTGCTCTGGAGTACTAAGCACAAGAAAGGACTTACAGGGGGCTTATAAAATAGAACTCCTTTTAACATGGGTAGATGGTGATAGGATAAAGGTGAACAGCTTTCAACTTTAAAGGGAGGGATTTAGATTAGATGCTAGGCAAAAATTCTACACTCAGGACAGTAAGACACTGGAACAGATTGCCCAGGGTAGTTGTGGGTGTCCCATTGTAAATATTCAGGGCCAGGTTGGATGGGGTCCTGAGCAATCTTATCTGGTGGATGGCATCCCTGCCCATGGTGCAGTGGTTGCAACTAGATTACCTTTAAGGTTCCTTCCAACCCACTCTATTGTTCTATGGGATGGTCCCTTCCAACCCAAACCATTCTATGATTGTATGATGACAAGGAACTTTTATTGTCTCAGTATTGCTTAACTTAATATGTGAGAAGATCAATGGCTTATAAAGTTTTGGCAACACTGAGAACATTTACTTATTTCAGAACACTGTAACTGGAGCTGACTGGGATGGAGTTAACTTTTCTTCAGAGGAGTCTATATGTGTTTTGGATTTGTTACTAAAACAAAACAATGTTTTGGCTGTTGCTGAACAGTGTTTGCACAGCCTCACAGTTTTCTCATTTTCCTATTCTGCCTTCATAATTAATAGCCTTGGTGTGGGCAAGAAGTTATGAAGAAATATATCTGAGACAGCTGACCCAACCTGGCCAGAGAGATATTCTCTCATATAGTCAGATATAAAAATTGGAAGGTTCTTCCAAAGCAGCTATTGCTTGGAGATTGCCTGGACTGCTTATGGGAGGTGGAAAGTAATTGCCTTTGCATCACGTGGATTTTTTTTTCCCTTCTCCCTTCCCCTATTACACTGCAAATATCTCAATCCATGAGTTTTTTTAACTTTTGATCTCTCCTTCATCTGGATAGGGGCCAATGGTATGGGAGTGAGACAGTGACTATGTGGGTGGTTAGCTGCCAGGATCCACCAGCAAGACTGAGACAGTTAAGAGGGAAGAAGTTACATTAGATTTGGTTTGCACTAAGAGAATAAAAATTTAGTTGTCACTAAACAGTCACTGTTAAAAGGAAGGACTGTAAGTAGAAAGAAGATAATGGATTTCAGAAAGGACAGAATTAAATGAGCTCAGAGATCAGGTAAGTAGAAAGAATCTTGGAAATAAATTTGAGGGACAAAAGAAGAGCAGAAAATCTTGCACTGACTGTGCTTAAGGTAGAACAGAAAATTCTCCTGAAGCAGAAAAAATCAAACAAAGGAATAATACGACAGCATCAACTTTCTCTAACATTCTAAAAATTGAAAAGGAATTGTACAAAGTGTAGAATCAAAACCCCATGACTGAAAAAGAAAAGAAGAGCAGAGTCTCATACAGGATGTCAGAAAGGCTAAAACACATAACAGATACGAGAGACCCCCTATAAAAGGTAGCGAAAAAACTGTCATTAGAGTAACATCCTCTGATTTTTAGTTAGGAAGAAAAGAGAGCAGATAGTAGATCACACAGAAAAAGCTTCTTCATCAAAAGTGGTTAGCTGACCAGCTATTAAAAAAATCTATTTTTACCAGAGGGTATGCAATAAAAAAATTGGCTAACCAGTGTTTGACTAAGTGAATTTGATGGAAATGATCAGATAACATTCACTGTAGTGTGTTCAAAGGACTAGCTGAATCTGTGTGTGGACTATTAGTGATTCTTTCCAAAAATTTATGGAGGTCTTGTAAGATAAAGAAATAGTGGGTATGGGAAGGTGTTATACCTATTTTTAAGAAAAAGAGATCCATCAAACTATTAGCTCAGATTAGCTTTGATTCTAAGAAATGTACTAGAAAACATTATTAGAAATCAATTTATGAAGACCAAGAAGTTTAAAAATTGGGTAAAAAATCAGGAGCATATTATGCTGAAGCAATATAATTTCCTTCTTTGACAAGACAGCAAATTTAGTGTAGAAAGGGATGTGCTATATGGTCATTGTCATGGTTTAGCAATGACACTCCCAATTTAGTGCCCTCTGAGACTCTCCCATCCCAAATGAGATTCCGCTAGCTCACCCCCACCCCTTTCCTTCCCCCGTCCTGCTCTGGGGATAGTGGAGAATTGGAGGCACAAAGGTGTGAAAACTGCAGTTTGAGACAAGAACAATTTACTGGAAACAGCAATGAGAATAAAAAACAAAAAGGGAGCAGTAATAGCAAAAATAATAATAACAAAAGGTATAAGACAAAAAATCTATTTACATGGAAAGCCCATGACCAACCAGCTTTTCCACACCACACCACATTTTCTCCCAATTGGTAAAAGAATGCCTTTCTTTCCAGAAACTAGAGAACAAGTCCTTCTCCCCCACCACTATCAATGATGTAAAATGGTATTCAGCAATATCTGGGTCATGGCCAGGCCTGCTCAGCAGAGCCCACAGCAGCCCACAGCTCCTGGGCTCAAGCAATCTGATCAGTGGGCTCAGTCTGCCGGTAGCTGGGACCACAAGCACGCACCACCACACCTGGATACTGTAAAAAAAATGAGTCTGTCCTGGAAGAAGCTAGGACAGTCATTTAAACAAGTTTTGACACTTACTTTTCAGTTTTCATAAGCATATTCAAGAAAATTGTCTAGAAGAAACTCTTAAAGTAGACATCCAATTGAAAAACGATGATGTACAATGCAGTATTAACAACTGCTAATTGTTCAGTTTCCTTGTTACAGATTTTTAGATGGTGTTTTTCATATGTGAGACAGCATAAAGAGCAATTTTAAGATAAGCAAGCAGGAGTGCTGCACAGGCTTACAGGACTTTATTTGCTTTGAAATACTTGAGGCTTCAAAAATGTTTAAAGAACTTTGCATCTCTGAAGTTTGTATCACATTTATAGGTGGATATACACATAAGTTGTTAATACAGAGCAACTGATGTCTATGATGTGCTATATCCTCATAATTTGCTTGTGTGTCCAAGTCATGAAATTAATTTTTTCCTGTAATGGTATGATACTCTTTAATATCTCAGTACAGGATCTACATTCATTTACTTTAACTTTTATAGTTTTATGATTTGTGTGAAAATAATCTAATTTAGTCTTATCTATGTGAAATTTAGCATGAGCCTAAATTTGAGACACACAACTTTTTTTAGGTGCAAGACACACAAGTAAATAATAAAAGGACTTCCATTTTTTGTTTAAGCCTTAAAAATATTTTGAGAATATTTAGTCTTTGCTTCAGAAAGCTGTTGAACACATTATTAATTTTAAGCATGCTCTTTGAATATCTTAAAATGTACTTAGAATAGTGCTTAGGAATCAGCTAAATTCTAATACAGCTGCAAACTCCATCAGCATCCATCCTAATTTGCATTGCTGTTCAGTATGTGAGGGGGGACCTAAATCCCAGAGGATTCAAAATTGTTATGAATTTTCCTTTTAGCACATCACTTCTGCAGAAAATCACACACTTAAAAAATCTGCATCTTAAAATTGTTTTGCATCTTGTATTGGTCTAGCCTCCAGCAAAAATTAATTGTAGTGGCACTTCTTAGTATCTTTGAAACACAAGGTGAAGATTAAAGGTGCTGACGCAAACGTGCTCTCTGGGAGCAATGTTTTGGTAAAATAAAACATCACTCTTTGTCTTTTTAATTTAGTGGTGTTTTGATCAGTATTTCACTAAAGCAACTCTGTGTCACCATACAAAAGCCCATTTACTGCTTTTTTCCTGTGTTTATTCTCCATCAGACCAAAGTAGAATCAACCAAAAGTACTCTGATGGGCTGTTATTCTGCTTCTCTACATCATAAAATGTTTTAATTATTTGTTGTTCATTTCAGTCCACTACCATGGTATATGGCATATTAAATGCAAGCCTGAAAGCTTTTTCTCCATTTCAGAAGCCTTTGTTTCTGTTATTAAAACTGCATGAGGCTCTTGGATTGCTGACTCTGGAGGCTGTTGATGGTGTGCAACCATTCCCAGTTGCTCAAGGAGCAGACCCAAGCCCCAGGACAGGTGGAGCAGAGCCACCTGCCATGCACAGCTGCCTGTGGCTGGCCTTCCCTCAGGACATGCAGCATGTTCTTTCTCTATAGCTGCCAGCTTGGGAGCTGGCTAAAAGTCTTATCAGGCACCCCTCTGGCAGTAACAACGTTGAGATGGTTTGAGAAGGATGACAAGGCCACCTACTTTTGAGCCTTTTGAAAAAACAAAAACAGTGTGCTACAGGCTGGTGTAATGGTGCCGTTTTTATTGCCATGAAAATGAGCACAATTACTGCAGGCTCTGGTGGAGACCCCATGCTGGGGCATGGTGAGTCAAAACCAGTGTGGTGGTACTGAGAGCACAGTGTCCCAGATCACATCCAAGTCTGCTTTCTGAGAAAAGTAGTTACTTGACCAAAGACAAATCCCCAGGAGTAAAGTGAATTTGTACAGTGTAGAAAAGCAGGGGATGAGGATTTGGAAAAAAAGATGGAAAGGCAAGTTACTGGGTGCTGCCAGAGTATCTAGTCAATCTCTTTGCTCTACACAGTTTAATGTTGTAGTTGACCTATAAACTTCTTCAAGACTGTTTTATCTAAGAATAACCCTCCCCACATGGATTATTTTCACCCTTGCAAACTCCAAGCTTTTTTGGAGGGCCACAAGCAAAACTGGCTGGCCCCAGTGTCACATCTTGAAGACTCAGTGAGGAGTTATTCACTCTCCAGCCCCCCAGTATTCCTATTGCTGTCTGGGCATGAAGCTGCCCAGCCTAAGATCCATCCTGCTGAGAAACCTTCTGTGGAGTGAGACAATTAACAGAATGCATTTAGTGAATAGATTAAGAAAGCCAGGGAAAACTGAGTGAAATAGCCTCTCTCTGTGTTGGCTGGGCTGTAACCAGAACCACCCACTGGTGCTGAGGTCCCCCAGGGCTGCCCAGATATAGCAAAAGGTGACCCTGCAAAGGCTTCCCTCCAGGACAAGTCTTTTCCCAGCTGTTCTCTGAAATTTCATGTATACAGTTCAGCACTCTCTGAGTGGTATTAGCACAGTGATTTCCATTATCAATCACTTCTCTATGTAATGCAATTGAAATGTATATTCAACGTGCTTGATTTAACATGCTACTAATTAGCTACATTAAACAGCCTTTACAATTTCATAACTCCCATGGCCTCTGGAACAGATTATTTTATTTAGATGTCTAATATTAGTATAGTGGGAAGGGATGTTCTTTTATTTACATGGTATAATTATTTTTATGTCAATATTTTACTCTTTTTGACACAAATATTTAATCAGTTTCCTCAGTACATTTTATTTCCATCATCTCTGTTACAAAACTGATTGAATTATGTTGCACATCTTGGATTTCCTTTGGTTTTTCAGTCTTATAGCAGAGGCTTGAAAGAATTGCTTGCAGTTGTTCTCTACTTGCTCTGTGCTTCTTACATTTATTGTAAATATCATTTATAGAGTTTGGTGTGGTTTGGTTTGCCTCAGAGCCATCCATTATTTTGAGTTGCTTTTCTGAGCACTCCTGAGCACCCTTCATTTCAGGAAAAAGTATGAAAAGAACACTGATGAGCAACCTGGTTGTGTCTTCTACTGTAGGAATCTTCTTGAGATCATTCCTCCCACTTGAAAGCGTTAACATAAACAAGTTCTTGCTAAACAAGCATTACTATTCCATTAGAATACTGCAGTATTTTGCATAATTACTGTAATAGTGTGCCACTATTAGTGTATTATCAATCTTTAAACCTGGCATATAATAAAAATAACAGCAGGTATAAGTATCTTTCTTAGTTGAATACTGTCCTAGATTTCCAACAGCCTTTTTCTTTATACTTTATTTTTCTTAATGAATTTTTGAGTCCATCGTTACTGCTGACCTACAAGAGACTAAAGACACAGTCCAGAAAACAAACCCCATCAAGTATTTTCTGAAATTTACTTTTGCATCAGATTGTGGTTACAACTCCTACTTTATTCAATAGACTGAATTAAAAAAATGTTTATGGAACATAATTTTTTTACGACTATAATATTAATATTAATAATATTAAGATTATATAGTGAGACATTTCTTTTGAATCAAAGTGATTATTTTTCCACAGAAATGTATCCTCCTGATGCTTTTCATTACCTTTCTTCATGAAAAAAACTATTTTATTTCAGTGCAGTGGAATGGATCTAAGATAAATGTTGCTCTGCAGCTCTTCTGAAAAAAGATTTAGTTTCCATTAAAAAATCCCCACATTTCTAGACAAGTTTAAATAGAGAAATGTTTAAGTCCAGTAGGATAATATTTACATGCATTTCATGAAAAAATATTGCCAGTGGTCACATTTGAAACAGTCAGTACTGTACACAAAAAATATAATTTTGTTTCAAATTCTTACTTGAAGAGTATAATTTTTTCTTGTGTTGAGTATTTAAATAGTATTCTCAAATACCTTAAAATCTTTAAAAGTACAAATAAAAAGCTACAGCAGATCCAGTGATTCAATGTGATTTGAATCACCTTTTGTTTGTTTGTTTACTTATTTTTTTTTCAAGAAAAGACCCCCATGTCAAATAAATAATATCATAGGAATAATAAAAGAAATCTGCTGAGGGAAGGCAGCACATGCAGGTTTTCATTTCTGAATTATGGTGATGCAACTGCCATCAGTTTAGTCCCACAGATGTTTAAAACAATGCATGTGCTCAGAGGGGCTGGGAGAGGCAGACAAAGAATTAAGTTTGCCCTTTCACATGATCGAGAGTATGAATGTGCAGCACTTCATAGCTTTAGGGAGGGGAAATGGGGGAGAGATCTAAGGTCCTTAGCAATAGCCAGGAAAATCTTTTGCTTCCCTTCATTTTGAAATAAATCACAGATAAAGAAATTGACCAAAAGACATAAAAGTCAACTGGCATCTTGATTTCTTCATTCAGTCATATTATTCCTAATCTGTGTGGTAACTCCAACAGCAACTAGGATAACAAAACTTTTTTTTTTTAAAATCTTCCTATTCACTATTTTGAAAATACTGTTAACTCCCCTTTAGAAGGGGATAAGGGCAGGTTTTGCCTCTCAGATCTTCACTATATGATTAATCTAACATTTTTCTCATGTCTGTTTGCTTCTATTCACCATCAGTTTTTAAACTATGGCCTCTACATGCATCCCTTTAGAAGTAGGTCCTATATAAAGACCTAGCACTTGTCTTTGAAACAATCTCCCCTCATGTTATTCCTTAGATTTAGTCATTATTTCCTCAGTTTTTTTTTTTTTTTTCCTTTCTTAAGAGGAAGTGACTCCAGCTTATACACATCTGCACAGGAGCTGCATCCCTCTTCCCATCTCAGTACTCTTCCTCTTGCATAAGGTGATACATGGCCCCATATGAATGGTGTTGTCTTCTTCCACGACAGCCCAGACACCATAACCACATTCATGCTCAGAGATTAGCAGATTTGGAGAACAGTCTGTTCACTTATTATTGTTGGGTTTTTTTCCTGGTGTTTAATTTTCTTTCTTACTTTTTCCTTCTGCTATGAAACATGAAGCAATATACTAAAGTATCTAGCTGTAAACCTTTTTTTTGCATGGTTTTAATTCCTGTTTATACCACAGTAAAACAGAAAACATATCCACAATTTCTGATCGCATCAAACTTATTGACTCCTTTCTTATCCAAGAATTTGGCTGCTAATACAAATGAAAAAATTTTAGCTTGTAAATCAAAAAGTATATTCCTAAAAGATCCAGAGTATTGATGGGTTTGCCTACAGGCAAACAGAAATAGCAGTTTTAGTCATGCATTTGCTTCAAATCTTGACAGCCTGAGCTGCCCTATTCCTATCCCTTATTACATATGAGATTTCTACCCTTTATTACTCCATGGATTTTTGCATTTAATTTAAGAAATAAACAATTTGGACTCCACATGTCATCTTCCATATGAAGATGATGTCTTCTGTAGGTATTCTGCTGTGTTTCAATTATGCTAATAAGACCAGTGCTTTCAACATATTTTAAAAAATCAGAAACAGACAACATGATATTTTTGTACATGTGAGTTTTAGTGAAGATGGCATCATGGAAACAGTATCAAGATTTGCAGACACTGCTGCTCAGGAACTGTCTTACTAAGTCTTAAAAGTAAGGATATAGGGTTCATGACAGAATAGAGTAGGGCCTGTCCTGGCATTGCAAAAGAACAAAGGAATTCTTCATTTTCAGGAATTTAGTAAACCCTTAACTGCTGGAGTAATCAGAGATGCAGAATGCTGTGCTTCAGAGTACCACTTAGTGGACTTGCAATTAGGCATTGCAAGTCACATAATGCAACACCTCTAATTATATAGAAGGCTGTAATTTGGTCTGGGAGCTTCTGGTGTACTGCAAGGGCACCATTTAAGTGGCTTACAGAGAGCAACAGAAATATGATGCTGGGCTATAAATTTAGTACTCTGTGAATAAATAAGGAAGGTTGGATAAATGAGAGACTATAATACATGTTAAAGTCTTGTGAATGTTAATTGAAGAAGAAATTTAAAATATACTTAATTTGAAACGAAATTGATTGTTAAGTAAGATTACAAATAGCATGGAAGGCTGTATGCAACACAGAGAGACAATAGCAACACATTATTATGCAGTGAATTATAAAAATAAAATTACCAGGCAGCTTTATTTCTTAGTGAATTCTGTTAGTCTTGGAGCATACTGTCTGAAAACATGTTAACCACCCTGCCAGAACTGATACTTAGTGCTGTTGATGCATGTCAAATGTAATTCAATTTTTTAAAGAATAGGTTACAAATTACATGCCTTTTTGGTATTGCATGCCATTATTCCCAAAGCTTCTGGGAAAGCATTGGCTATTTTTGGCTATATTGAAAAGTAAAAAATGTATTCATAATCATATGTGATTTGATTCCTAAGAAATGGGCATTTTCAAATACCTATTGGCATGAAAATGTATGTTGCATTTTTCAGCTTTGCATGAGTGAGATTATTCTAGGAAACAGCATGACAAACATGCATCTTACATTGTTAGTGAAGTGACCCTCCTGTAACTGCTTTAAAGTGTTAGTAGTGTCATTGAGGGAAAAAGGATATTGAGCCTCTCCCCTTGGGATCCTCAAAGGCAATGCCTGCATTAACCTTCATCTATTTGTGACAGCAAATAGCCACACAGCATAGTATTGATTGTGTGCATTAGATCAGTCAACACTGATTTCAACCCACCCTGCAGAACCCATTCTAGATGTTTTTAGATCAGTACATATTGACCTGAGTGTTCTTACTCTGCTTTAGAGCAGAAAAGGGTCAGGTGAAATCAGTTTCATGCAAAGAATGATTAAACCTGTGAGGAAGAGAATGAGAACTCTTCCTCAAAGAAGAAGTGTGCCTTAGCACACTACTTAGATCACTGTATTTTTCTTAAAGTTCCATATTTTGTTTGGATAATAGTTTTTTGCAAAATTCAGCAACTAGTTAAAATCACAGGAAAAAGCAAATAAAAATTGATAGTAGCATGGAGTTATTTTCATCCTTCAGGTTTTGTTTTCTTTGCTTTATTGAACAAAGGTACCAAATTGAGCACGTTTTGAGTTTGGAAACTTGCAAGAATGTCACTGAATCTGAGCATGAATTGCTTCATGACTGGAAACATCACATAGATGTGAAGCATGGGTTAAACACAGTTTAGATTATCACTCTGTTTGGCAACAGAAGACTTTTCATGGTTGGCGTGGGAGGAAACTGGAATCTATTATTATCTAAGGTTTCTAATGTAGAGTCTGAATCAATTTCACTCCAAGTCACAATTTAGTTTTTCCTCAGACATACTACCAGGATTTAGTCAACTATGAGAATCCATGCCACTGTTTATGTTATCTTTGCAAGTTTGGGATCCATAAAGGAAGATGCAGCAAACTCTAACCTGTAAAATCAGATAGGATACAGCTTTTAAATGACTAGGATCTTTTAGGTTTCCCTGTCTTCTTGCTGCCTAAAATTTAGGCTGCTCATTTATGGGTATTATTGGAAATTATTTCCTTTTCTTCTTTAGTTCCCCGGAGTTCTCCGTGCCACCATTTCCTACCAAATCCCCCAAACCCTTCCATCCCATGCTATAACAGTTATGCATTCAGTATCCAATATGATAGTGTACATTTGTATTGGTATATCAAAACTAACTTTTGCATATGCTGTTTTTAAGTCTCATCCTAGCCTCTTGCTGCTGTGAAAGTTAGTACAGGGAAGAGGCAGTCTCTTTAAAGCACTTTCTCCCTGTAGGTAAAGATACCTTTTATTCTGTTTTTTCAACTTTCAAACTTCAAAGATAACTCCAAACAGATTATTAATTACTCTCTAATGGCAAAAATGTTGTCTGTCCTAACTACTCATGGGGTAAAAAATCCTAGAGGCTCCTGAAACCTGTACTTATGACAAGAATTTCATGTTTATAAATGATGTAAGATACAGATTTTGCTAGGAAACTAGCTAATTTGGTCATGTGCTATGTACATCTGATGCATATGCTACACATCAGTAAAGGCTGACATCAGGTATTGTCAACAGGATCCTGTGCTAAGAGTTCTCTCAAAATCTTTTCCTGCAGATAGTACTATGGCACTGCCCTGTCCTGGGGTTAGGTGTGAACTACAGCTGGCTACATAAAATGCACTGTATCAATAGTCAGTGTTTTTTGCAGGGTTTTAAA
>VZTT01038851.1:227-29866 GCA_013400855.1 Buphagus erythrorhynchus | reverse complement strand
GGTAAAAGAACAAAAATTTAAATTAATATAATTTATTTTGCCCATTTTTTTTCTCTAGGCCTTCCAGAGTTCTATCAATCTTTCTTTGGGCACAAGTACCAGAGTTCTTGAGGAGTTTTTTTAAGCTGGAACCACCTGTGAAAGAACACTGCGACACCACACTTTTTTTACCCCGCCTTGTTTCCTATGCAAATATCAATTGAAAGTTACAGTTTGAGGAAATTCAGATTTCAACAATCCAATTTCTGATGGCAGGTATAGTTTCTCAGCTGTGGTTATGGATAGTGAGGGTTGTTTAGCTCTTTCATACGTTGAATTAGTGAGCTGTTTTATCCCATCCTTGTTAGGCTTTAAATCTGTCTTTGGGCTTAAGTCTTGGTGCTTTTTGGAGTTTGTGTGGGTCTGGTTGAAGTACAGCCCTTGATGTCAACCCCAAACTCTTGATCAGGCCTACATTGCCAATGAATTCCTAACTTCCTACTGAGGCTTGACTGTTTCTTTTCTTCCTTTCTCCTATTCCTAAATAAAATACTGTTTTTTGAAAGAAATTTCCATCATGAAGAAGAAATTTAAGAAGTTACTGATTACACAATCAGTCCTGTCCGTTATATTATTTCCATGTTGTTTCCAATGCCTCCCAAGTCTTGGGAGAGATTTCACCTTCAAACCAAACCAAACCCCTCTAATTTTCATAGGAAGAATCTAGTGTTTTGAAAACACAGAAGCAATAGTTAATCAGTACTAAGGAGTTACCAGTATATGTAAATTCCAGTGCATACAAGTTAATTTTGATATTGCTATTGATACTGTCTTGTTACTAGCAGGTGCATTTTTATGTTGATATAATGAGTTTGGAAAGTTAGTAAGAATGTTCCACTGCTGGAATTAAGCATTTTTGCAGATAGTAGAAGAAAGTAAAATACTGTCTATGCTTTCTGTGATAAACACCTTAATGCTTATTAAAAAGTGCTGAAAACCTGTTTTAGAGGTTAGGAAGAAATTCTGACATCATCAGTTGCAAACTGAAGTAGCCTGTGTTCCTTTCCTTGGGAGGGGTTGTGCTTTCTGGGTAAGATACTGGCCTGCAGAAACAGAAGTGTAATTCCTCAATAAATATGTTGTTCTTGACAGTGTTGGGACAGAGTGGATCATGTGGCTAGCAGGGTAGGGTGTGTGACTGTGTCATAAACACGGGAGGATTTGTGAGGATCGAGGTGAGGCTGCCACCTGATGCTCTTCAGAAGATGTGGTGCTTTGTCAGATCCCTGCAGCAGCAGGATTTGGGAAACCAAAGCCCCACCTGATTCCTCCATGCTAGAAATGTTATTTGTGTTCTTCTCCCAGCTAACTCTCAAAAGAGTGAGGCCAGCCTTGGATGGCTCCTGTTTGGGTCAGCCTGTGAGTTGAGGTGCTGGTGGGGAGGTGTAGGTGCTTTTTGAGTGGTTGGAGTGTGGTGAGTTACTGAAATTTCATTAGGTCTGTTAGGAATAACGAAGCTCCCTTGCCAAATCTAGAGCTGCCCTGGAAGTGAAGGTTATGACTCCTATTGTGTGTCTCTTGAACTGTTTGGCTCCTTTAATTGTTTATTGTTTAATATTCCTTGAAATGTGAATTTGGAGAGGATACATGTAAATGAAGGTGATGTTTAAAAAACTAAAAGGCATATATTCCAGCCTGAGGAATTTGGTTTTTCCTGTGTGTTTGTATGCACATTGTAAAATAATCCAAATGTAAGTTGATTTTTTGGACTGGCGTAGAATAGTACATCATCAACAAATAAACACACAGAGCTTGCACACAGGACAGTTGGTTAACAAAAATACAAAGCTGGAAAAGATGAAGGAGGTCCTCTGATCAGGAGATGAAGAGCAGTGTTGGAAGTTTGGAAATGTGCCTCTGGTGATGGTAATGGGATTGACAGCAGATCTGAAAGGTAAAACACGTTGGTGTTCCTGACTTCTGATGCACTCCTCAAATCCAGTGTCACTTCTAATTTTGCTAAATGTACATCTAATTCTTTGTGAAAGAAGAATGTTTACAAAATTATTATGTGTAGACATGTGCATCCACAAACCTAGTTATATATACTTCAAATTATTTTTAGAAGTAATGAGGTATTATAATGCAGCAAAACTGAAATGAACAAACAACTCCTGACCCCAAATAAAACTATCTTATGCTTCAAAGATGCAAGACTTAAATAATTTGTCCAACTGTAGCTGGGGAGCATAGTGAAAGGAAAAATGAAAAAAATGAAAAAACTATTTTGAATGATTTCACAGATTATCCTAAATAGATGATTAGAAACAAAAGCAGACTGGAGTACTGGATGCAGATGCATTCCTATAAAATCCAGCAATTAAAAAAAGTTGTTTATAAAAGGTTACCCATATTCCCCAAACAGACCTGTAAGTATGTAGTAAATAATTCCAAACTAGAAAAAGAAAAAAAAAAAGAAGTTGCCTGGTGTCAGTCTCCAATTCTGGTGGGATTACTCATTTAGGGGAAAAAAGGGCCCAAATAATAGACAGAAGGTTTTTTTGTCATAAAACTTGAAGTGTTTTTCCTGTAAAATAATGTAAGTGGATTGAACAGTTTTCCACTCGTATCACTTATGTGATATGCTCTTACAAAATACTTCTACTTAAAGCTCTTACAAAATACTTCAAAAAGTCAAAAAAGGACTCTGTGGTTTCAATACTACTTGGAATGTGAACCAAATAAACGCATTTGAAAATGCAGGGTCATGCCTGCAGCAGCTTGTGGGAGTACCTGTTCCATATTTCAGAGAGCAGGTCGTGCTTAAGGGGCTCCCTGATGGAGCAGCACTGGGGATGATCAGCTGCAGCCACAGGGAAACACACGGAGCTTGTGGAAGTATTTTGGTATTAGTTTCTGTTTAATTTCTCTTTGCACAGTGTACACATTCAATGGACAAGGCATAATTAGAGGGGCTCTCTGGTGTGGTGTGTTTTTACAGAGAGCTTTGCCTTCTGCAAATGGTTGTGGGCTGAAGTGAACACAGGCACTTAATGCTCAGCACAAACATTGGAAATCCTCAGTAATTCAGGACACAAGTGAAAAACTAATTGAGGGAAGTGTAGGGAAACCTAACCCATGGCAGTGTCAGATGTGCCTCGGGCTTCCTGACACCTTATTCTGAGGCATTCCGAGAGTGTTGTGAAAGGAGCCAAGAAACAAGATTAAAGGGACCAACAGTGCAACTTGGCAAAGAGCTAGTTGTGTATTCTGCAGCCTCAAAATGGAAATGTTTTCATGTTCTTCCTGCCTTTGTGATTCAGTTGTGGATTCCAGCTAAACTTCAGTCCAGTTTTGTGACAGGCAGTTTTTAACAAGCCCGTAACTTTCTTGGTGTTTCTCATTTCCCAGTCCAGGACCATATTTAAAGAGTTAATGTAGCTGAAAGAGAGATTACTGTTGCATTCTCCCAGCACCGGGTTTTCTCACTGTGTTGCCTGTGTTTGCGTGTGTTTATAGGTGTATATATGAATGTATATAATAATATTTATGTATCAAGGGTTAATATCTTTCTCTGTACAATAGGCAAACAGGCATCACTTGCATGTGTTGAATCACAGAAGCAGATTTGTGGGGGAAAAAGTAAATAAAAATAAACAGTTTTGATTCAAATACGGCATAAAATTAAAAGGGACATTTTCAGAGTTAACAGAGTAACTGCACTCTTGGTCCACTTTTGAGCTGGTTCGGTGTCAGCCTTACATCCTTGTCATGTTGCCTGGTGTGGAAACACAACATTTACTGTGTCCTACTTGTTGGTTGTGTAATGACTGCAGTTACCTCACCAAGGCTGAGTTTATGATGTTCAACACCTGTATTTACTTGTCTTTAGGATCAATATTCAACACCTGTATTTACTTCTCTTCAGGACCAACAAAAGGACTACCCAACAACCCAGCTTCTTAAAGGGAAGTATTTGTTTAGAGAGCATGAATGAAAGCCTCTGAATACAGCAAAAGCAATCCCTATGTGTAACTTCTTTCTACCTGGGAATGCACTACTCCCCTAATTCTAATCTGGTAGAACAAGCTTTTAATTCCCCCATCAAGCTTCCATCCATATTTCTCCCTGGACAGCACCCCCAGCAACTCACACAAGTTTATCCAGAAAAGAAAAGAGTTTTTCTTACCTTTTAACAGGCCAGTGACCTGAAGAAGCTTTTGTGCTCCAAAAGTTCATTCCTTCTCATTTGCCCGCTTTTTAGTTTGTGGTTTGATTTTTTTTTTTCCCTCCAGCTCTGTTAATTTTACCTAGGTGTATGACAGAACCTCACAGTCTGGTTCCAGGGCTTGGGGGAGCTCTGAAATCAGCATAAAAACCAGGATGAAGGGTTCTATTCTGGAAATGGTGGAGGGATCTCACTCAGATGGGTGGAGAGCAGTGCTCTTAAGCCAGCTGGCAGATATTTTAGCTGAACATGAGCATTTGAAGAGGACAGGACAGCTGTACCACTGTTTGAAACAATACAGAAGCCATCTTAAGGATGAAAGTGTGTTTGAACCCTCTTTGCCCCACAGCCTTATGGCTGTAATGGTAACAGATAAAAATTCTGTGTGTTCTGAGCTAATATACAATGTGCCTGGGTACTCAGATGTGCTGCTGGCACAAACCTTCCCTCAACCCACTGTTCAGCACAGGAAGCTTCCCAGAATCTCTGTGTGTCTTCATCCAACATGTAAAACTGAAAAATTACTGTTACAAACCATTAGAAAAAGTTCTTTCAGGGATGTGATACAATCCGTGAGTTGGGCTGTGACACTCCTCAGAGTCCTCGGAATCAAGGTCTTTTCCCTTTACATTCAAAAATTCAATTTCAATGAACAATCATTTTCCAGCCCACTCCTACTGTTCTGCATTTGTATGCTAGAGTCCAAGAGTATTTCTTGGAGGTGGCTGGGATCTGAGTATTTCCTAGTGGCAGGGTTATATTTTTTTACTTACATCACACAGCTTGTAAAGTTAGGTAAATTTCATCAATCTCTGGAATTCAAGTGATGTTCAGATACAGACTTGCACCAGTATTCTCTTTCTTTCCTGAGTTTTTATTTGTACAAGAGATGGAGATGTTGGTGTGCAGAAGCATCCTACCCTGCCGTGGGATGCTGCAGGAAAGGAGGCACTGGCTAAAAAAAGGTCCAAAGCCTTTTGAGTGTCCCTGTACAAATGTCAGTTAGGTGGTAATGGTGAGACTTGTGATGTGCTTTGTGATGATGCCAGATCATTTCTCTTTATGCAGGATGCTCCATCCAGAATGAAGGAATGGGATGCCATTGTAAACTATTTTCTGGTTTGTTAGTCCTAAGACCCCCTGTTTGCTGTGTTTCCTCTGCAGCTGAGACAAGCCTATCCTGCTCAGCTCCTTTTTTTCTGAGTGGAAGGCTGTTAAATGTGGATGGTTTGGGCTTGCTTTTGGGTACCCTGCTTGCCCAAAAATGAAAGAACTGAGTGATGTGCGTGTGTCTGCTTGCAAACCAAAGCCAAGCTGGCTCTGCTAGTTCTGGGTTTTCTCATTGGACTGCATCAAGGTAAGTTTGAGAAATATGTAAGAAATAAAGAATGCAGCCCATGTCTGGAAATACTGTTGGCTGAAAGGTAAATTTAAAATGTCCATAGCCCTGCAGTTCCTGCTGTAGGTGTTAGGAGCCTTCTGGAGGAGCATCCCACATCCTCAGGAGAAGGCTCCAGCTATTTACTCAGTGTTGTCACTTACAGTCTCTGGAGCTCTTCAGGAGACACAGGTGTCCTCAGGGCAGGGGGTGTGTGTGACAGAGCTGCTATGGTGACCCTTGCAGGAGCTGAGCTGGAGCTGGGAATTGCTGTTCTCCCAGCAGGACTCCTGCACGGGGGTTTGCATCCCTGTCCCCCTCCCCTCCTTCCATGTACTGTGTGCTGCATGTTGAAAGGGGTGAGTCACCTCTTTTATTATGTTTTGAATACTTTCTCCCAAATGTAGTTTATTTTCTGCAGGGAAAGGAAAGAATTTATGCTGTCCTGGGTCCTTATTTTTATCAGAGCTCTTGCTAACAACTTCCAGCTGAGGGAGTTCTTGATATTTTTAGCCTGAGATATTTAGCTATTTGAGCCTCTCTACATGTTTTCCTCTTGATATATATTAACTGGAGGGGGAGGATGGTTCTTGTCAGTTAATATATTCATGAGCATGCCTGCCAAATTGCCCACACTGACTCCCAGGAAACTGAACACTTCAGAGTTGGGGGGAAGTTTGAGTCTTGGTCTGAAGTATTTGCATCAGCTTCATTACTCCTTTCTCTGACTGAAGCTGCCATAGCTGTGTTCTCACTGAAGCTTCCTTTTTATTTTAAGAGGTGGTGTTGGTGTAAAAAATAGATGTAATTGATGTCTGCTTAAAAACACAAAGATGTAAATAAACTAAAAAGTGGAGAATCATAAATTGCAATATTGCATTACAAATATAATTTCTTTGGAAATATCTTCCTTCTTTTTTTTTCTTTTTTTTTTTTTCCTAAGCAGCAGAATCCTCACTCTTACTACTGATGTTACTGTTTTATTGGTTGTCTGGTCTGTGGTCTGGAGTTCTTCAATATTCCAGATATTGTACTTGATGGCACATCTTAAGCATTTTCAAGTTTCTGAATTACCTTACCCATGAAACCCACATGAGCTCTGTTTTGAAAAAAAAAAGCATTAAAAATCACTCACATTGACCTTTTGCCTTTAAGATCCACTTCAGCCTGTTTAACCATAATATCACAGATCTTACTGTCATCAGTTCTTTTCCCAACAGTTTCAGACCCAGGATGAAAAGCTGTAGATTGGCTGCAGTGATTCCAGCAGCTGCTCCAGCATTGTCCCTGTGCTGCCTCAGAGGTAGGGGTGAGAGGGGCAGGTGGTGGGAATCATGCTCAGTTTAAAATGAGAATTAGATGGCATTTGCTGTTGAGTGTAAATGGACTTTGGTGCCTTTTCTCGGCATCCTCTCCAAGGTGTTTATGTTGAACAATACATCCCGTGGCCCCTGCTCTGCAGAGTGAGGAGATGACTCTGCCTTCTCTGCAGAGCCTTTGTCTGAGTGCTCTGGTTCCAGTCTGCTCTGTGGCAGGAGCTGGAGCTCATATCTCATTAACTGGGACCAGTCAGGATGTATGCCATCAACTGGGACCAGCTGGGCACGCTCTGCACTGGCAAGCCTGCAGCAGCTCCTCACCACCCAGCGATTCCTTCCGGGACCATGAACCTTCCAGTAGCCATTGGCAAAGCTGAATGAAGCCTTAAAGTTGGCACCTAAAATAGTGCTGTGGGTGGTGGGGTTATTCCGGGGGCTTTGTGCCCAAAGGCTTTCAAGTTTTTTTTTAATATATTAAAAATAAAAAAAAATTGTTTAGTCCTTCCTGCTCTGCTCCTCCCTGAGAGTGGGCAGTCACGAGTCCCTCCTCAGACACAAATCTCTGCTAGAGGATGCATTTCACTATAGGTGATATCAAAACCCCAGTTTTTATTTTAAAGACAGGTTCATGTTGTACCCTTAGCTATCACCTCAGCCTTTTGGCACTGAGGGTCTCTGTACACTTTTGAGTGCGTAAATACACTATAAAAGGTGGTTTTATGTGAGCTGGTGTTTTCTGGAGCTGTCAGCCTCCTGCTCCGTGATGAGTGATGCTGTTGAGAAGCTGTGGGGCAGCACTGCCACCTCCAGAATGCTGTCTGGTGCGTGTGAGGGCTTCTCCGTGGGACTGAAAGATTAACCAAATACTAATCCTTCTTAACACTTAGTGAGAATTCAAAATTTCATTACCTTTAATTGTTTTGTAGCAGGCTAATATAATCACACTCTTGGCATCTTGGTTGGAAATTTCTTTCTCTTTGCAAATCCAGTCCAAATAAAGTTTTTTCAAATATTTTTTAACATATTATTTTGCTGATTGAATTTCCTATGCAACTTGTTTTAAACTGCCGTGCAGGTCGCAGGGATCCTAAATAAACTGAGCAGCTGATTCATTATTTTTGCCATTTGTACAACTATTTTATCCAGTGGTCCTTCATGAACACGAAAAGTTCTGTAAAATCCTTGCAGGAAAAGGATTTATTACAGAAAAGCTACAGTAAGTGACTTCAGCTCGGTGTATAAAAGTTTGGTAGTCTTTTCCCAAGATTATATTTTAAATCTCTTTTTCTGATAATGACCAGGCTGACTCTCTCTTTGCTGATGAGACCTGACAAGATCATCATCCATGTGATTTTGTTTGTTGTTTTCATGGCAGCCCTGGGGAGGGAAATAACTGGAGCAGGAATGAAGCTGTGCCCTCCTCCAAAGCAACTTCGGCGCTGGAAACAGCAGAGATTTTAACAGATAAATATGTATTTATGTAGAACACACATAAAACGGGGGCATCAGCAAAACCCTTCAGCGCAAGTGGGATGAATGGGAGACAATCACCCTCCCAGGGGCCAGGTGGAGCAAGATGCACTGGAATTTGGGGAACTCCGAGTGCTTTGTCAAACCAGTCGTTATCGAGTGTCTCCTGTTAATCTTCCATCTCCAGGTCGCTGGTTTTGAAATTTACTCCTGCTGTTGTGAAGTTTGCACCCGCCCATTGTTCACCTTGAGGGAAGTGTGAAAAGCACCTCAGGGGGCTGATGTTCCCCGTCTCACCTGCAAAGGTCACAGGTTGCATGAGAAAGGGAAAAGCACCGGCCTCAGGAGCTGCTCTGAAAAACATTTTTTAGAATTAACACACAAATACTTGGAATAGAAGCATGAGGGGAACATATTCCTAGTTTAGGATAGTGTCAGTTCCAGACTGAAGTCATGAGCACTGATTTGGGAGTTCGAGGACGGGATTTTTGTTTTTTAGGTTGTGGTTTAGGTTTAGTTTGGTTGAGTTTTTTTTTTTTAGTTTTGGTTTTTGTTTGGAGTTGTTTGTTTGTTTTTGCGGGGAGATTGGTTTGAGGGGCTTTTTTTGTTTGTTTTGAGCGTTTTTGGGGGTGCATGTTTTAGGTTGTTTTGAGGAGGAGGATACCATGTCAGGATCTCTCCATGCCATGGTCAAATCCACATTAGTTTTATACTCTATCCAGCCATTTGGTGCCTCCATATATGAATAGTGCAGGTGTATGAAGTCTGTAACAGAGATTAGTAACTTTCTGAATCAAAACATCACATACTTTATCAACATTTGTTGTGGCACCAGCTGACACATCTTGAAATGAGAACACTATTTTTCTTCTGCCGTTTTGAATTAAATAGTTTTGTGAGCTTTTGAGTGAAAAAAGCAGGAAACCATACTCAGGTCTGAGGCAAATGATGAAAAATCGCAGCCTCTTGATAAACTTTACTCCTGCGTTCCTTCTAATTATTTCAGTGATGTTGGCTAAGGACGAATATAAAAAGAAATCATTGTTACCCCGTTTGTTTTCCTTCCAAAAAACCCTCCCAAAACTTTAATATTTGGATGGTTTAATGAGATCATCACTGTAGAAGTGTCATCAAACTCATGAACAAGCTGCAAATGTTGCCTTCATTAATTCCATGTGAGGTTTTCACAAACAGGCAAGCAATAGCTCATGTTTATTAAAGTGAATGGGTAAGATTACCGAAACAGCGAAAGGTGCTGAGAAAAGTTTCCTCTGTTTCAGTGAGTGGCCTTCCAGGGAAATAGGGAGGTGGCAGTGACTCTTTTGACTCAGATTTTTAAGTGTGGCATTGAGTTGAAGACAGGAAGGGCAAGGCTGGGTTTCCTGAGGAATGTTTGTGGCCGGCGCTGGTGAGCAGCCTGTCCCCGATGTCCCCACAGGTCTGGAAGGGAGATGGAGCAGGGTCTGGCTTCTCTTTTGGGATTGCAGAGCCCTGGGGCAGCTGCCCAGGGAGGGCCTGGAATCCCCCTCTCTGGAGACATTCCAAACCCACCTGGACACAATCCTGTGGAGGAGACTGTACCCCTCCTAAAACCCCAGGAGACTAAAAAGGTGTGATAACCACCTGGATTCTCTGCTGTCTGTGTGTGGAGGGGAGGAGTGGGCTTTGTGAGGAGATGCTGCCTTTCCCTTCTTGGCCATAACAGATGTGGTCGGTAAAAGGCTTGGTTTTGGGTTTTTTTGGATTGTCAGGACATCTGGGTGAAAGGCCCGATAAATGGTAAGCACTCTTTACTTTGCTCACCATCAGTCCCAGAGCTCTCACAGGGCTTTGATTTTGTTCTGATGGTTGATGTCCATAACAAGCTACCTTTGGAAAATATATTTCATTACAAAATATCTCTCCGTGTCTGTTGCATCTTCAGGGAGGATTGGAGAAATTGCAGGAATTCCCAGTGGAAAAAACTTATAAGGGTAGGCTGCATGGGGCTCAGATTTCTGTTACTTGCACCGTAGCAAGACTTGTGTACTTCCAGATACTCCCTTTTTTCCTCATGCTGCTCCCTTTTTCCTGCAGCCCCACATTTCTAGGGATGAAGAGAGTCTGACAGACACCGTAGAGATTAACATTTCCAAGTGCATCTCCACCTCTTGCAGTCTCATGGTTGATACAGTTCGAGGTTTACCCACCTCTTGTCCCTTTTCAAGGGCATTTAATTTTGGGTTTTTTTGCCATTTCCTTTGGGGGCGCAAGAAGCAGAGTCTCTCTGGGTTTGGGTTTCAGTCACAGTAAGGCTTGTGCTCTCCTGGAGAGAGGGAGCAGTGAGGAACCACAGAGTGGCCACCTCCTGAAAAGCAAGGACATTATTTAGGTCAGAAGCACTGGGAAAGGAACACATTGTGAAACAATGAGCAGTTTTTAACTGTGCTGATCTTGAAATGGTTGTCTTGAGGTTCCCGTTGGACTTAACAGATCTTTATCTCAGATTTGCTTGTTAGTTTCTTATTCCCATGCATTTGTTTCCCCCCACCTAAGATTGTTGCTTTGTAGTCTGAGGACACCTTCAAAGCTATGCATCTCCAGGGACTCGATCTTCAAAGGACTGGATAGCTGCATGAGAGTCCTGGAAGGGTTGTGTTCATCACCCTGGAGGGTGCTTAAGACCTTTTTAGTGACTGCAAATCCTGCGTGGGCTTGAATTGTTGATCAAGCTGCGGAAAGACTGCATCACATGTAGAGGCATGATGGAAACACCAGGAAATTCTGTGCTGTGTTGGCACTTCCATTTCCTTGCTAGAAAGAGAGCAGAGGCTGCTCGTAGGAGATGCTGAAGTTCCTGCACCCCGGTGTTGTCACATTACAGCTGTGTTCTTTCCTGCTGCTCTCACCACCAGCTCTGCTCCTCGAATTCCCACCTGGTACCTCTGTCCATCCTTGGGCTGTCTTGCCAAGGATCTTACAAGCCACATAAAGTGTGTCATCCTGTGGTTTTTCATCTGTGTCTTTCTTAATGTTTTCTTTTACCTGAATGTTCTGTGTTAGCTCTGCTTACTTTTTCCTTACACATCTTAAAAAACAACGATTAGTCTTGTCTTCATTTGTGAACTCAAAGCATCTTTTCTGTTTTATTCAAATTACAGTTATTCCCTTGTCATCTTTCCCATGGGCTTCATATGGGCAAGAACTTGTTGGGTTTGTTTTCCTGTTTGTGCATTCATGTTAAGTGAGATGATACATAGAAGGCATAATTTAGATCTGAAGAGGATATTTTATTGTTAAGGATAAGCATTTTTCACATGCACAAAGAGCAGCCTTTACTGTGATTTATATTTCTCATTGACTTTAAATAGATGAGTAGTTTTGAACTGCATGACTTAATCTTATGCTGTGAACCTTTCTGTTTTTGTATTTTATATTTCCCTGGTGCAGTGTTTCTTTCCTGAATGAATCCAGACCACTGGGAGCAAGGAGTTAAACAGTCTGTGCTGTTTTATTCCTCATTAGGAATTTTTTTGCATGTGGTCTTACTTGCAGTTGGTTCTCCTGAACATGCTCTCAGAGATGAGCAACACAGGCAACACATGTAATAGCTTCACTGATATTTTTGGCGTTGATGTTCCACCAGTTTGCTCAGATCTTGTGCTGCTCAGATAAGACGTGTCCCATAAGGAAAATTCCACAAGGAAAATTCTGAGTTTAATCAGAAAAATGCCACAAGTTTTAGCAGTGTTACAAAGCTGTAGTTGATTACTCACTGAGCTGAAGAAAAATCCCAGAGAGGAGAGGTGCAAACAGCAGACTTGAAAACTTAGAGGGAAGTGTTGTTCCCTGTGTCTTGCCACTAAGGAACTTTCCTTGCATTTTGCTATGGTGTAAGTATTTGCTTTAATTTAATGCAGTTCTCACGCAAGAAGATTTAACATTTATGGAAAAAATAAAACCAGTGCAGTGCCAGAAGGAGCCACAAAATGCCTTGTACATGCTAAAACTCTTAACTGATTTTAGTACTAAAAATATAAAGAACGTCAGCTGGTCTGAAAGAGAAGACTGACCCTCAGTTAATGTTCAACATTATTTCCAAAGCTGTTGAAAACTGGAGTGACAAAACACACAGTTTTCCTAAAATTTTCACTCCTCCTGGGCATTAAGGCACCCTAGGCAGCCGTGCCTGGGGTGATCTTGTTAAAAAGAGTATTTGTAAGACACTCCAGCCTACCCAAGGTGAAAAATTAAACTTCTCCAACGGATGCATGACAGAGGCATGAAAAAACTTACTCTGTTTCCCCTAAACATGACTTCAGTTTTGTTAACAGTGCCATCATAACCATTTCACATAAATCTCTGAGAAATCCCCTGCATAATACTGAATTCTGAGATAAATGACAGGCTGTGCTGTTTGGCTACATTTTTATATCCCAAAATGTGTATTGCTGTTAAGTTCTTTATAAGTGGGGTTTGCTTCTTAATGCAGCAGTTAAAATTCTGCAGACGCCTTCATTGTGGGAGTAAAGGCCAGTCCAGTCATGCTTTATAGTAAGAGTACATTTATAAATTGTTTATAGAGGGCTAATAAATAATTAATGTCTGTTATTAAACAGGTTACAGGCATGAAGAGTGTCTATTATGTATGGCAATAAGCACACAGTAGAAGGTGTTAAAGACAGTGTTTTGTCTAACTGCTGCCCTAAAATCCATAACAAATGACCCTTTGTTAAAATATATATTAAACATTTGATTTACTCAATGCAGATTTATAAATACTTTATAGTTAGTACTAAATATAATTCCAGGACTTGACTCCAGCCTTCTAGTAAAACTCCCTGCTGAGGAGGGAATGGCTTTTTGAGGTGAAATTGAAATCCAGAGATGTGAATGCCTGGTGCTGTGCTGACAAGCTGTCTTCTTGTAATATACTAATAAAAGGGTATTTTAGAAAACTAATGTGTGTTTTCTAAATAGACACAGGACCAAGTCAAGCATCAGTCATTTGGAAGATAAAGCAGGGTATTTTAACTTGAGTAGAAGATTGAGATTCAAGTCTCAGTTTGAGTCACATTGAGAGTAAGAGATGGTATTCCAAATGAAAAATAATTTCTGTGTTTAAACAGGCAGTTGCATGTTCTTTATTTTTGGTTTTAATGCAGCCAACTGCTGATGCAAATAAAAATGTTGCATTTAATGTAGATTTCTGGATATATGTACAATTTCTTGTGAGATTTGTTTCTAGTTTTATCTTTTCAAGAGAGAAACTTTTGCAGATACATTATACATAATACTGAATTAATATGACAGATATGTTGTGAATCTCTTTCTTTAGTCATGGGTCTTATTGGTGTGCCTTTCCTTGTCCTTTTATCTTTGATGGTAGCTGGTTGGTTTTGTTAATTTCAGGAATAGTCTGATTTTCTCTGTTTCAGTCTGTCTCTACTAGATGTGAGACAGGACTGAAGGATATGCACCGCTTAGCTGAGAACTGAAATTTCTGTGTTTTTTTTTAACTCTATTCGATATAAAGTGAACAGTTAATGCAGAAACAGGAGAGTTCCTTAGTAAAATCACAAGTGTTGATTTCCTTTTTACTTTAATGCTGTTCATTGCAAGTTTAATACCTTTTTCTTCACTCAGAGTTTTTGCAGTTGTTCAGAATCATGCACCAGTACTTCTTTTTGAAAAGGTATTACAGTTTGATTAATAATTTTTCTTCATAAAAGCTTTGTGTGCTGTAAACATAGTTTCATAATAATTTGAACATTATGCAGTGTAAAACTGAAGTGGTCGTGCCTGAAAAATGTTATCTACTGCCTTTCTGTATATACAAGGTGAAACAGGGAGGCATAAATTGATTTACTTGTGTAGCTAATAAAAAATACATTGTTGGTAGAAAGAGTAAAAGGATCTTGATAGACTTTTGTTCATCAGTTGGTGCTGGAAGTGGCTTGTGCAAAATCTTTGGTGGAGTCTCTTTGGAATGTCTCCCTCCCCTCTCCCACCCCCGGCAGTGCCAACAATTCACCACAACGCAGCAGAGAAAATGCTGGCAGGCTGCAGAAAAGGCAGCCCTTAAAAGAAAGTCTCTTTCCCTTTCCTTCTGCAGGTAAGAGTCTTGTAGAAGATAAGGCACCTGGACACAAATCCCTGTTCCCTGCTAATCCCTGTTCCCTGCTATTTGTAATTCCCATGTGCCGACTTCTTACACCGAAATCTGCTTTTGAGAGTTTCCACAGTAATTCAAGATTAGTTTCTCTTTTACTGCTAAGAAACAGGGAAAAGGAAGAGAGGAGGATAAAGGCAATAAATGAGGCATGGAATAGCAGTGTAATTATTGCAGTGTGCTTGGAAGTGTCCAAGGCCAGGCTGGACAGCTTGGAACATCCTGGGACAGTGCCATGTGTCCCTGCCCATGGCAGTGGTGGGGACAGGAGGAGTTTTAAAGGTTCTTCCAACCCAAACCATTTGATGAATCTGGTATTCTGTGTGTGTACTTTCATGGCTCAAGATCAGAATCTCTTTTAATACCACATAAATATCTCAAGTCAATTTCAGGTGGTGTGTAAACAGCATCCTAAATACAAATATTTG
This sequence comes from Buphagus erythrorhynchus, assembly GCA_013400855.1. Lineage (NCBI taxonomy): Eukaryota > Metazoa > Chordata > Aves > Passeriformes > Sturnidae > Buphagus > Buphagus erythrorhynchus. The sequence continues at coordinate 14,913 of VZTT01038851.1, read as the reverse complement.
CTGAATCTTAATATTCTACTCATATTTAACTGAGAAGTGAGAAATACATGAAAGTTGTGTAAGTTGTTCTTTTTTAATGAATTTTTCTGTGTTCTCAAGCAGTTTAATCAGAATTCTTTAAAATAACACTGAGAAGAAATGACAGACTGTGCTCAAGCAGGAGTTTGCACAGGAACAATAAGCAAACTGGTGTTTATATTTAATAAAATATTTTTGAGTTCGTTTTGAAGATAATTTTTTTTACACTATTATTACGGAGGATTTTTACATGAAATATTGGAAAATATTTTCTGAAACTCTCCTTAGCAAAACTGCCTGAAGTTCTTGCATAGAGCTCAGCAGTATTTTTAATCTGTAGACCTTGGACTCCATTAAGACATCTTTCCTATCTTTTTCCTTTTGATCACAAGCTGAGAGTTTTAAATACTTCTTTGCTATGCCTGGAGTGCCAGGGATGGTGATCTCCAGGAGTCTTGGTTCTTGGAATTGTGCTGTGGCTGTGGTCAGGTATTGGCTCAATCAGGTACATTAATAGGGCTGCAGCGTTGGGGCACATCAGCTCACTGAAGCATAAACTTCTGGAACCTTAAATTGTCTGGCTGTGAAGAGCCCATCTGGATTTATTTTTCCTTAATTTGTTTTTCATTTTTTTCTCTCATTTTTTTTTCTCCCCCTTTTTTTCTTTTTAACTTTATCTATTTATTTATATTTATTTGTTTTACTTTTCAGTGCCAATTCCTAAAATCTGTCCATGCCCCGTTGAAGTCTCCCATTTGTCTGTTTACCTGCTGCAGAAATTCCATCTTGGCAACATGACATTGACTTATATCCTGTATTTCCTGCCCTGCCTGCCTGTGAAGTTATCCATGAAGTTAACTTAATAACTGAATCTAGTGTGGATTAGAGTATTCTAGTAATACATACTTAAGAAAATAGAGATTTTTCTATTTTCCCCTGTAAAGCATATGGAGGGCAATCCTTTTTTTAATTGAATATGTCCTGTACAGAAATGTATTTATATACCAGTCTGAGTTGGGTCCTGCACATGATAGAACTGGAGTCTTTTGCATACTTAGGGCCTTTAAATTTTGTTTTAGCAATAAGTGCACAGCCAGAGATTGTGTGACTAATGCTTTGCCTATTTTCCCTACTTCTTGTATGAGCAAATACAATACTGTGTCAGTTCTACCAAACATCAGCTCTCAGTGCAGAATCAAATACTTCCCATCCCTTTTCTTTTGTATCTGGTTTCTTCCTTTCAAACACTAGCCAGTGGTAGCAATTTGGAGAGCTAGAATTCAGATTTTCTAGACTGATAGTTAAACACTTGGTAGTAGAAATTCAGTACTGCAAGGTGTTATTATTGCTGAGGGTTTTTTAAATTTTGGTGGTTTTTTATGTGTGGATAAACTCTTTGGGAGCCTGATTTTCAAATATCTTCCTCCTGGTGCTGGGATTCTTTGTTTGGATAGTATTCTTACTATAAAAAAATTGTGGGAAGATATGGGAAACCACTATGGGTTTTTTATCACCTGCATTTTGAAAGGAAGGTGTTTTTGGTAACTTCCAGTTCAGGATCTAAGCAAGTTATCTGTGAAGTTACAAATTACACATCTTTGGGTATTAGACCATCCCTTGGGCAGTCTGAGAGGACTGGAGGCCCAGCAAAGTGATCATGTGTGAGGTGTAGCTTAGGTTGAGTGCTCCAGTTTATTTGGAGTGGAAATGTTGAGTAATTGGGGGTCGTGGCTGATCCTTCTGGGCATGGTCCAGCCTGGGCGAGCAGCAAGAGATTCCCTCTGTCAGCCAGGGCTGGGCATGAGGAACAGGCAAGGGTGTAAATCCTTGGGGCAGGGTGGCTGGATGTGTGGGAGCTCTGCAGGTGAGTGTTCATTCAGCCAGATGTGTGGGAGCTCTGCAGGTGAGTGTTCAGCCAGATGTGTGAGAGCTCAGGCAGGTGTGTGTGGGCTCTGCAGGTGAGAGCTCAGCCAGATGTGTGGGGGCTCTGCAGGTGAGTGTTCAGCCAGATGTGTGGGAGCTCTGCAGGTGAGAGCTCAGCCAGGTGTGTGGGGGCTCTGCAGGTGAGAGCTCAGCCAGATGTGTGAGAGCTCTGCAGGTGAGAGCTCATCCAGATGTGTGGGGGCTCTGCAGCTGAGTGTTCAGCCAGATGTGTAGGAGTTCTGCAGATGAGAGCTCATCCAGATGTGTGAGAGCCTATCCAGATGTGTGAGAGCCCATCCAGATGTGTGAGCGCTCAGCCAGGTGAGTGTTCAGCCAGATGTGTGAGCGCTCAGCCAGGTGAGAGCTCATCCAGCTGTGTGAGAGCTCAGGCAGGTGTGTGGGGGCTCTGTAGGCAGGTGTGGGTCTGGCCAGAGCAGGCTGTGTGCAGCTGTCCTGTGGGTGCAAACTGCGGTGATCTGAGGAGAAATCTGCACTTCAGTCATTGCACCTCCAGTTCAGGTGTTCTGAGAACCTCCACAGGTGTGCTTGCACTCACACACACACACCTTCTGCTGCCTGGGTGGCTGCTGTTCTGTTTGTGCTGTGTAGGCAAATGCCTTGAGTTCCTCCACCTCAGTCCCCAGTGCAGAACTTGGCACCCAGCACGAGTGGCAGTCTCAAAGCCACAGGTGGTGGTTTATTCCCAGGAACAGCAGCACAGCTCCCCGTTTTGGGGAGAAGCTTAATGGTTCAGGCAGAGGCTCAATTGTCATCTGCTGATTCAAATACTTGAATGTGTTCATGTTGTTGCATGACTTTGCTTTCTTCACTGTTGCTGCAGTCTTTTCTTGGATCACTGATGAATTTTTGGATGCAGCCAGAGTAGCCTCTTATTTCCTATTTGTCTTCCATTAATATTTGCCATCAATTTTTTTAAATTTAGCCTAAAGTCCTGATGCTTGTCTTGCACTTCTTTTCTCCAGGTTATCTGTTTTTCTGAAGAAACTCTCTCCATCAGTTGTTCCCTGAATTTCTTTAACTTCTAAGGTCTGATAGCTTCACTCTGATCCTTTCAGAACTTACTCTCTCCAGAAGAAAATTTTACTGCTTCCTAATAAGTCATACAAATTACTTCCCACCATTACCTTTTAGGTAGATACTCATGGAGTTTCATCTTGTGTGTCACCATCCCATATGATTCCTATAAAATTCATGAGGTGACTGGTTGCTGTGTCTTCAGGGTGTTGTACCAAGCTCTAAGTGCAGGGTTTGCCCTTTACAGAGTCTGGACACATAACTGCAGCACGCAGTGAGTGGGGGGAATGGCACAGTCTGTATTTAACCATCTGCATCTGGGCTTAACCAGGATCTGCTGTAAAAGAGGAGTAAACTCTTTTGCCCAACATTATTGATGACACAAGGGAGACCAGCAGTCCAACTCTAAATATCCTGGGATTCTTTGGACAGGATATTAAATGTACAAGACAAGAGTGGGGAAAATACCAGCAAAACCATGGATCCTTGTAGGAGCCAGATACTCAGAAACCCTGATTTCTTTCTAGGAATGAAAATCAAATTAAGTGCTGCTTGCATGGTGAGGCTGGTGGGCACTGCATGTCCAGTCAGTGCAGATCCAGCTCGTCCTTGGGGAGCTGCTCCCTCCTCCTCCTCAGCCTTCTCCAGGGGATGCTGTAGGCAATTTTTTTCTACTCAGAGCAAGCAGCTGCTTCAGGAACAGCTGTAATATTTTAAGATGTCATATACCAATCAGCAATTCTGTGATTTTAAAGTTTGCATTTTGGTCAGGACTGTATCTCTGCTTTGTTCTCTGATGGTGATTCCATGCCAGCTCTGTGCTGCTGCTGTCTTTGCTTACTGCCAGGGCATGGCTTTAAATTCATTAAATACAGCAAATTAAATACCAAGGACAAAATACCATGTAAAAACCCATTACTATCCCATTGAAAGCAGCAGGGAAGACCAAGGTTACCACCTTTACTATCAGGAAGAGCTGGAACCTCAAGTGTTTTTATAAAAGTCTCAGCTTATACTTTAAAATATATTTTGTCGGGTAACTAGTTTTTTTTTGCCATTTGGATTATTTTATAATTACATAAAGTTTATATGGGTCAAACCCAAGAAACTACTTAGAGACTACCTTTAAAAATCCATGTATTTTCATGAAACCTGTTACTTTTCTTCCCTCACCATGGACTAGGAAGTCTGAAACTATTGGAAATCTTGAGGAATATATGTGCCAAATATAGGCATAACATTTATTTTAAATTCTGGGGCTCATCAAGAAAATTTGCCTTTTGATTAAGTATTTGGAAATCGATGGAAATTGTCCCATTCAAGATGGAGCCTTCAGAGGAGTGTTTTGATTCTGCAGTAGTTTGGAGCTGTAGTAATTTCTACAAGCTGAGACTTGAGACAAAAAACGAATATGAAATTCAACCAGAGTCAGATAAAAGCAACGTGGGGAAAGCTGCAGTGTGACAGCACAAACCAAGGCATCCTTAGCAGATGAAAATGTGTCAAACCATGCAATTAAGTGCTTGTGGAGGAGACTGCAGACACTAGCACGGCACACATCTCTGATCTTTCCCAGAAGATCAGTGCATACCAGATACCTATTCAGTGTTTAGTTACACACTGATGCTTAACTTAACACGTGGTTGGAAATGGCTGTGCCAGTGCTTGAAGTCTACAGGAGTTTAAGTAGCAAAAACGTGTGAAATTAGAACACACACACACACAATTAAAAAAAAAAAAAAAGTGAGCTGCAAGTATGTGGGTGAACTGCAAATCCCTTCTATTGTTTATGGTGCTGTCAGAGCAGTATCCAACGGGAGGGTGGCCACACTTCAGGAGGTGAATTTTTGAGACATCTTGCAAGGAGTCAAATGGAAAAGAGACCAGAGGTGGATCTGCCTGCCCAGAACTGGGCTCTCCCTGTTTGTGAAACTGGGGTGAACAAGGAAAAGGATCAGCTTATTTGTGAAGTACCACCAGCCTCCTGTAAGGTCCCCATTTCTCACAGGGTGCAAGCCTTGTGTGCTTGGATAAACTCAAATAAAGTGTCTCCTGCTATGTGCAGAGAGAGGGAGAAATACCTGGGTGTCAGCTATGTTGAACACACTCACTCTTAGAGTGGCTGTGTTTGCAGGGCAGTGCAGGAGTTCTCAGGACACTTCAGTGCCAGGCAAACACCAAGGATCTTCTCCAGCACTGTTTCCTGGACCAGTGCTTGGGTTCCATCCAATACCTGTGTGTCCCTAAGAGCCCCACTGAGACTGCTGATGGGGCACAGAGCACTGGCAGTGACACAAACCAGTCTTGAGCTGGGACAGGGAGCAGTAGAGTGGCCTGAGTGGAGCCTCTTGGCAAGGGCTCAGGCTGAGCAGCCCAAAATGTCAGTGGTGTGTGGGATGTGCAGGTGACCCTGGAGCTGCTGCTTATGCTGGGGGTGTCCAGGGAAATCCCTGCAGCCTCGAGGCCCATCTTGGAGAGCCTAAGCACAGGGAAAAGGTTTAATGGGCTTCTCAGACAGTGCTTGAATTTGATACAAAACCATGGCTTCTCTGGTCTCTTGTCCAGTCCTCTCTTGGGTGGGCGGTTGACAGCAGAATGAATCACGTAAATCTCAGGTGAGATGAGTAGGAAAAGATTACACACATATGTATACACACACACACATATATATCTCAAAAGTATATTCAAAATATATACTTAAGAAGAAATTATATTACCATATAAATATGCTAAAAACAGGGGGAGAGAGAGATTACTGTCAGTATGACCAAATAGGCCAGAAAGCATGGTTTGGCATATTAAATAAACTTCTTAGAAGGTTTGTTTACTGGTGTTCCTTGAAACTTGGTAAAACCAGCTTGCCTTCAGGAGCTTTGGAGCAGGTTTCAAAGTAGTGGATTGATTGATTCAAGAAAATTTGCCCAGAAAAACTCTGCTTAAAACATGTGGTAAGATTCAGTGCTACTTGCTCTCGTTTTAGAGAACGGGATTTGTAATTTGGATGTGAGATGAGTGAGATTCCTAGGATTTGAAATTAAATATGGATTTGAACTGAAGTCTGTAAACATTCTTGAAAATGACAGAAAAGCGAGTTCTCTGTATAGTTCAGAGTAGTAATTTGGGACTACGTGAGGTCTTCTGAAACATGGAGAGTAACATTTAAGATCTCTTCTATGAAGTTGCTTTTCATTCTTGCTCAGCTGCTTCACTCAGACTTGCAATTATGTATGGATATTGATTTTCTAGTTCTTTAATTACTGTTTTGAACCCACCAAAAGTTAAATAGATGGTGTGCCATATGCTAAACTCTCCATACAGGAAGAGTTTTCAAAAAATTAGTCTTAACTATCTCAAAACGCTATAAATGTATCTTGGTGTTGCTCAGATCTGGAACATTCCCATTATGGATACTTTATTTTTTTACATCCAATATCAGATGTTAGCAGCATAAAGGCTCTTGGTGACAGAGGAAGTGGTGGGAGCACTTGTGTGATGTGCAGTCTTAGTCTTTTGGTTTGGAGTTGGGTGAGTTAACCATGTTTTCGTCACTGGAAATACTGCTGCAAGGCTTGAGTTTTAAGTTCTCATTAAGCTAATTGCATCTCCCCATCTTTACAATGTAGGAATGTCATTTCCACGGCACAGTTAGAGGGATTACTGTTTATTTCCTGGTGGTATTCTGATAAATGCCTGACTTGAGCCACTTAAATGGTTATTTTCTGTGGAATTCAGTAGCTGCTTGTGGGACGTAGGAATGCCTTGTCCAATTAGAGCAGGAACTTCAGGCAAAGTGCACCAGGTTAGCAACATGAGTCAGACAGTAACCTTTTTTGTTTGTTAATGGAGTGAATGTATCATCAGGGTGCAGATGAATGTGTGCTCTAATTGTCTTGGCAGGGAGGGGGGAGCTCTGGCCTGTGTCATGTCTTTAACAGAAATTACTGCAGCATTGTCATAAATTGATTGGAAATATTTTTTCCTCACATTACTCATGGGATGTCAACAAGTATGCAAATATGAAAATTCAACATATGTCTGCTGGCTGCTTCTGCACGGTTTCTCACACCGGTTTAATGAGTAAAAACTGTCTTTTTAAAATGTCACTTCAAACCCAAGTCCTTTGGTGTCGAAGACCACCTCACTAATACTTTCTTAGTCTTGTGCCAGGATGTGAAATAGTTTATTAATTTGTTCATTTTACACACTTGAACTGTAGCCTGGTTTTTGTCTTACTCTGTTCCTTGCCTGTCATTACAGTTTGTATATTTGGTATTCCTCCTTGTTACACAGTGTTGCACCTTTTGGGGCATCTTTCCCCAGAGTATCAGTTTCCCATTGATCCGTGGGCTATGACACAGTGAAACATTAGTATCTCTTTTGATCTCTGCAGCGAATGCATTTATTTCCGAATGAAGCCATAACGTTGTTAAGTTCTGTAAAGATTTCCTGATAGCACAATAGCAAGGGCTGGGGCAGCCACGCAGACCTAGTGACCCAATGGGGTTATGCTGTGCTGTGCTCCTGTCCCACATCTGTTGGTGGGAGGCTGTCCCAGCTTGTCCTGGCACAACCCTTGGCAGCCTGGGGTTTACCATAGCTGGATCAACCTGGGAGCCTAAAGCCTGGTTATTCTTTTACTGAAATCTGCCACGTTTACCCTCCACACGCTCATTAAACACCATTTCATCACTGCTGGTTTGTTTAGCCCAAGAGGTAACAGAATTTGCACAGAGCTGGAGATGTTAACAGTTAGCATCGTGCTTAATTAGCACATTCTGTGTGCTTAGGTCAAAAGTTTTAGGGTTGTCTTTTTGTTGCAGTGTTGAAATACCTTGTGTTTTTGGAGCAGGAACAGTGGGGACAGGCAGGGATGTTGGGCTGTGCTGGAGCACTCTGCAGGTACCCCAGAGTCCCGAGAGGAGGCACAAACTTCTCTGGGCTGTCAGTGTGGGTATCAAGGTGCCCTGGGTGCCAAAGCTTTGGGTCGGTGGCACACCTGAGGGGTGCTGAAATCCCCCACAGCAAACCCGGGGTTTGTGCTGCTTTGCTTTCCTTCACGAGGCAGGAAGGATGTGATCACACAAACCCTTTTATCTGGGCTGCAGGCTTCGTGTTTGGATAAGAACAAAAAGAGGGACTCTCATAAGACATGTATACTGCTTTAAAACATTACTGGGTATTCAGGATGTATTGGCTGTGGCAGAAAAGCGTTTCTTCTCTGTCTTTTACATCTGTGTTAGATTTAGTCTACAACATTTATTGCTTAAAATTTGCATGGTAGTTGAACTGGGAAGAATTAAGTCAACGCTTAAAAGATCCTCTCTCCCCACAGTACTTGGTTCAAACTAAAACTAGTCACATTTGAATTATATATATTTAATTTCAGAAAAATAGTACATCTTTGCTTTTGAAGTTGGACAGAGAGCAAAGTAGTATGTGTATGTATTGTGTATACAAAGTAAAAACAAGCAGTGAAAATTATTTTTGGGGAAGGCATCTCTGAGATTTTAAAATTTCACACTTGATAGGTCACTGCAATAATTACTGCTCCATCAGAGCCATGGTGACAGTGATCACACAGAACATGGCATGGGGTTTTGAACAGGAAGACAGATCCTCTCCCTCTCTTCTTTGTGTAGTTATCTACAGGGTTTTGAAAATTAGTAATAAGAATGCTTCAAATATGAATAGCTGTCTATCACTAGGTGCATTCAAGTACATTTTACTTCTTAGAAACAGTGCAGATCCTCCTCGTTTTCCTTCTGGAAAGCCTGGAGACTCTCAGACAGACAGACAGGAGGCTCTGGGGAGTCAGCTGGAGCTGTGGCAGTCGTTTGTAGCTCTGCTGCCACGGAGCCCAGGTCTGGATGAATCTCAGGATCCGTTTTCCCTTCGCTGCAGGGCTGTGGTTGTTCGGCTGTGCCGTGCACTCAGGCTGCCATTGCTTCTCCTGGTGCAGCCTGAAGTTTCCATGTTCTTTGGAAAAACCACAGGGTTATTTTTCAAGTGTGCTAACAGCTTGACACATTCCACATGCTAAAAAAGTTGACCTGGAAAAGCAATCAGTGATGGTGTATGAATATATTGTATTTACAGTAAGCATGCTTGCTCAGAGCAGCACTGGGTCACTTGTTAGCTCACTGGGCACTTGTCCAAATATTAAAAATGTTGACATTAAGTAATTTGGGGGCTTAATAATGTTTTAATTAATGGCTATTTAAACACCTCTGGTCAGATTGACCTACATGTCTAGTTGAAAAATTCTGGTAGAGGTAATAGGTTTGGCACGTTCAGTACATTGTGGTTTGTGGAAGGCAGTGGGGCATACCTCAAACTTGTGATAACCCTTTAATTCTGTAGAAGAGGAGCAAATAAATGCACAACACTAAATATTGTCCTTTCTGTTTATTTTTCAGATTAGCACTGTATGTATATGAATATCTGCTCCATGTAGGAGCACAGAAATCAGCCCAGACATTTTTATCAGAGGTGAGTTTTTTCACGTGACTTCTGAGGGCCTGCAAGTGAAATAAATATGATTTGGTCTGGAATAAAAGCAGTGAGAAGCTTGGATATCAGTCTGCCTTAATCCACTGTTCCTCATCCTCTGGAACCCAGTTTGCCATGTCATTCTACATGATTCTGTGTAACTATTTTTGCTGTGGTTTGTTATCCCCATTCACTGGGGAAGATAAATCTATTTTCTCTAATAAGTGGGCATGTTGGAAAACACTTCAATGGTACTCGGTTTTGATGACCTTTTAACTTACTGTTGATATCTCCAGTTGTGAATGATGTGCTCTTCTAAATGTATTTTACATCCCACTGTCATACACTATCTGTTCTCCTCTGAAGCACTGCTGATCTCTCTATGCTCTCACCATGCTTTTAACCACTTCACTTCTTTTCATCTGTTGAATCAATGATGGCCATAACCACTTAGGCCCTGCTTTTTTAAACACTTTCAACTACTAATGGATTTTTCACCTTTACACAGTAGTTTCGGGTTTTTTAAGAATCTTTTCAAAGACTTTGTATGCATCCTTTGAAGGCTGCAGTAAATTATGTCTCCTCAGCATTTTACTTTTGCCCTAGGATACAAATGTAGGCTGAACACATTGAAGTCTTCTGGGTTTATTATTGTTTTTAATCTTTGACAAGAACATATAAAATAATAACATCAATAACAATAACTAATAATAATAACAATAGTGTAGTACTAATAATAGGAATAGTGAGCAGAAGTTGGGAAACAAGAGGCAAGATATTGTCCTAGGAAAATTTGCTGCTTTAACTGGTCCTTCTCCAAAAGCTAATAAAATTGTTATGCTGGTGATGACATTTTGGAGATGGAAGAGGAGAAAATGAAAATCCAGAGGGTTGTTTCTGATGTTTGCACAAAACTGACAAAGCAGAGATAAGGAAAAAGGGTAGAATTGTAGTAGGATCAGTTTATGTTTACAGTAAAGCATGTTTTTGACAATTGTTTTAGCTCTGTGGTAATGCATTGGAAAAATAAGAGATAAAATAATGTAGAGTATCATCTTGGCTTTTCCAAAACAGCTGTCATTTGTAAATAATACATTGCACAAGGTAAATTTTGCTCATGTTGTTTTTATGATGTATTTGCAAAATGAACAGTTGGCAGAAGCATAGCTGGTATGACATCTGGATTTCCTGAAAACATTAAATACAGAGTCTTCACACTCAGCTTTTAAAACTGATTCAGTCTTGAGTTACAGAGAAGCTCTCAGGTCTGAACAATGAAACATAAGAATATATCAAATGTTCAGAACTGAGACTTGTACTCATCAAGAGATGGTCAGCATGGGTCAGGGATAATTAGTAGTGCACAGGTATGAGGTATGAGGTTTATTTCACTAATTAGCAGTGCAGGAGGATAAATGTGCTGACAGTTCTTGTGAATGGTTCTGTGACTGCCAAGTTGGATGCTCTCTCTCAGTTTGGGTGAGTTTCATTTTGAAGTTAAACAGTTCAGAGTGAATGTTGGGGCTTAAAAGAAGAGCACACATAGATTGTCTGAGCTGTAGGGCAGCCAGTGGTGTCTAAAGGTTAAGAGCCCTCTCTCACAGATCTGCCAGGGACTGTGGCTCAGAGGAACCAATCCAAATTCAAGGAAAATAGAAGCTGGATATCCATCAATTCACTGTGATACTCTATAACTTAGGGATGGTTGTCCTGAGCATCCCTGTGTTTTTGTCATGCTTTGTGTCTAGTTTGACTTTTGTATGCTTCCCTTGAAGAATTGATCCTTATCCCATGTATTTTCTATCCTGGAAGTCAGATTCCAGCCTTGGATAATTCCACTAGCCTGGCTGGACCAGGTTGGTGGGCATTTCCCAGTTAATCATTCCCTGCCTATGAGCTTAGCCAGTACATTTGAAAATGAAGAATTTTTTTCCTCTATAAATAATAATTCTTGGTAAGTCTCACTGATCAGACACAAACACAGACAGACCACATCTGCTATGTTAGACACAAGTATGGATATTTTGGAAAAAACAAAACAAAACAGAAATCCTTGGAAAGAGTGCCAAATTTCCACATTCCTTTCAGTCTCCTTCTCCCAGTCAGTTTCTCAAGATGACATATGTCCCAGGACCCAGAAAAGACCTGAATTGGGCACTTTCCTCACCAGGCCCTGCTTTGAAGGAAACAATCACTGCTTAGACATAACGTGAATGTTCTTCACAGACATAATTTTTACTCCTAAGCAAGTGATATTTCTGCTTCAGGAATCCCTTTTTCATTCTGGTTGTACAATGCATCTCTTCATTATGTCATTTTGAACTTTCTCAGAGGTACTGCGTGTTCCTGATTATTGATACAAGTCTTTCCAAGACATTCCCAAGGCACATGAGGAGCAGATGTGCCCCAGAGAAGTGTATTTGAAGAGTGTGTAATACCTTTGCAGTGGTTTTGACTTTCAAATGTTCATCACTTTTTAGTGCCAGCACTTAAGCAGGAACTTTGTAAAATATGTTTCTTGTGTATTAACTACTGTGTGAGGGATGTTGGTTTTCATTATGCCAGCTTTACCAGCTCAGGTGATAGTGGCTCAAGGTTATCTTTTATAAACAATTTAAAATAGCAAAATTATTTTTGAATGGTTGTGTTCATATAATCTATTAAAATTGCATTAGGTTTCTTTGTGTTTGAGATTTTCTATATGGATTTTCATGTAAGTCCAAACAACATTTTTAGGTGTATGAGCTACATATTCTGCTATTGACAAAACTTGGATGTAAATTTCCTAAGAATTGGATGTGGAAACCAAGTGTGAGTTGAGAATCTAAAGTCTCTGAAAAATGCCAGCTTTAGGAAGGCCCCTGGCAGCATGAACACTGTATCTACCTTTAATTTTAAGCTTTTATGTACTTTTACATATATGTATATGGATCTACCTCTTTAAATTCCTTTCATATTAAGGCTGTTGAAGCATTTAATTAAAATAACCCTCTTCTTGTCTACTATTGCTTCTGTCTCTAGAGAAGAATATGATTTGTGCTTTTAACAACTTCTTTTTTAACAGAGTTGGATAGGAAGTGATGATGTGTGTCATTGTAACTGGAGGAGTTTGCAGTGCACACAATGCCTTAGATCCACCAAGTTCTAACATGAGACATTCTTCTGGGCAGTGTCATGTGGGCTTTATTACAGCCCAAACAATTTAATTTTGGAGTTAAGGACAAGCTACTGACTGTCATGGAAAAGGTGGTTGTGTGATTGTAGTTTAGGTACAACATTTGGGAAGCGTTGCAGAGACACAGATGCTGTTGCTGTGATTGGTGTTGTCCAGTGGGTTCCCTGATCAACAACAAAAGTTTGAATCCAGGAGTTGAGAGTTCTTAAACTGCATTTGCTTTGAAAACAGCATCAAACAAACCCACTTTCCTTGGTGGGAAGGAAGCACCAGGCAGTAGAGATGTTGAGGAGAGCTTGCCAGCACAGGAAAGCTGAGCAGCTGTACGTTTTCCCTGGGTGGTGGGAGCTGGGTTATGGCAGTGGTGCTGCCTTGCTTTTGCCACATTACCTCAGACTGAAGCACTCCTTGAGGATTTATAAAACACTGCTGGCCCTGGCTGCGGGGGGAAGAGTGCCACCTGCTGAATCCACAGCATCAGTCCTGTGAAAATGGGAAAAGATTTCAGCTTTTAAGGGTACTTTATAATCACTTTTTTAATCGTGCATTTTTTTACCTTAAAATAATACATAATATATTCAGAATTTTTAAAAACCCATAAAGAATAAAATTCTAAAATGTGCTTCCCTAGCATAAGCAGAGCTAATTTAAAGTATCAGCTGTATCAGTAAATGTAAAAAAGTAAGTAAATAGGGCATCCAAATTGATGACCAGAAAGCATCACATAACCATGAAATCTTCTCTTCCTCATCCTTTTTCTATCTGAATTATGTAATGCTTTTTAGTCATAATGATCACAAGAATGTTCTCCTCTGTTTTTATCATTTTATTTTAGATAAGATGGGAAAAAAACATCACACTGGGGGAGCCCCCAGGATTCTTGCATTCCTGGTGGTGGTAAGTACCAGTTTTCTTCTCCTCTGATTTTTTTAGAATACGTTGATGGCCAGTTCCAGCTGCTGGAGGCAAGAAATTCAGGCAAACACTGTAAAAAGGAAGAGAGGATCAGGATCAAGAAGCATTCTCTTGTTAAGGAATAAAATAATAGAAAATTAGATACAGGAAAATTAAATACAGAAAAGGAAATAAGAGAAGAAGATACTGGATATTGGATACAGAAAAAAAGCAATATTTCATAGTGCACTGATAAGAAAGAAGGTGGCCTGGCTTTCCTTCCTCACCACCTTCCAGCACATTTTGCAGCTAAGAGATCATTCTAGATATCGTAAATACCTGGACTTGGAAAGAAAACACAATAAATACAGAGACTCTGTAGATGTGAGCTTGCTCAGACTGCAGTCCATAGCTGTGTGTGTAGAATTCCCCAGGGGAGAAGAGTGCTCACAGGCACTGCTGTGTAGCCGTGGTATTTATTCATTATTTTAATATATCCAGCAAGCCTGTGTTTGAAGGAATGCAGAAGTGCAGAGAATATGCCCAGCTGTCAGGAGTACAAGAATTCACAGGTTTTGAAACTAAAATTCACAGGTTTTGGGTCCCATTTGAACCCAAGTGATTTGCACAGCTGCATGAGAAGTGGGGTATCCTTTGTTGACTATACTTTCACAGCTTCTGCTGTCTGATGGAAGCCTGGCAAGAAGGTCTCCCTTTTATCTCCAATGTCTGCATTATCCTTAATTTTGATTGTCTGCAGCAGAGTGCTCAAATTGTCCATAAATCCCTATTATGGTGCTGGATTAAGTTATAGAGGATTAAGTCTAAACCAGCAAAAAAACCTGTTATGAAACTCCAACAAATTTTATTATCAAATATATTATTAAGTCATTCTAGCATACACACAGTTTAATTCCAGAAACTTTGTGGTAGAACTGATTGGTATATAACTCTAGTTGAAGGAGTTTGTGGGGGAAGAGCAACGGGATTATGAGCCATAATACCCTTCCTTTTATTCTTTATGAGCTAAGAACCTGCCCATCCATTTTCTGTGTTTGGCCAGGCAGCAGATCCTCAGGGAGCATTGGTTTAAGCACAGGATGGACATTTATCCAGAGCAGCTGTGGCTGCCCCTGGATCCCTGGAAGTATC
>VZTT01038850.1:40950-54931 GCA_013400855.1 Buphagus erythrorhynchus | reverse complement strand
GAAAAAAAAAAAAAAAGAGCTCAGGTTATGTATTTTAACAAAATATAAAGGAAGAGACAAAGGCAGACTCAGATGAAGAGATAAGTGGGTGAAGAGAAAAAAAGAGAGGTAATATTGTTGTACATCCTGAGAGACAGAGATGCCTGAGCAGCTGAGGAATAGCTGTCATTGTTACTCCTTTGTGAGCATTACAGTTTTAGTATAAAGAGAGTTTTAAGGAAGGCAGTGAAGGAGCTTTGCAAAAGTTTAGCGGAGAAAGCTCAAAGTGCTGTTGAAAATATTTTAGACTGGGTGGTGTCTGTCAGCACTGTCCATCAGACACGGGAACTGACCTTTCACTAGGTGTTCAGAGGTGATGTTCAGAGGAGGGTAAGCTATAAAAGTCTTGGCAGCAAAGACAATCAGCTTGTGTTTCATTAAGGAGGGGAAACCAAAAGAAACGTTTAGAGAAAGGTACAACATACTCCAAATGACAGGAAGAGAATGTGACCTTTGTCTTTTTGCACTGATTTGAGTCAGACGAGTTTGCAGTGTTAAGGCCAGGAAAAGGATGTTGTTGTTAATGAAAGAGTAGACTTATATATACCCACTCAGCTGTTTTGGCTGTAGTGAAAATGGATCAGTAATTCATGCCTTAGCTCTGGCTTCTAGCAAAAGTCCATGAGATTTATACAAAGCCCAAATGAGAGGACTCAGGAAGATGTCTGAATGGGAGATAGTGCATGGGTTATAGGTCGGAGAGATGGCTGGCCAGGCTGATGGTACAGTCTGCTGCAAGGCAAAAAGCATTTTAGTGTTTCAGAGGAGAGGCCTTCTTTTTGCCCAAATTGCACCATTGCTACTGGATTCCAGCTCAGCAAAGCATTCATTTGCATTTCTTTTGAGGAAGTGTGAAAAAACTTGCATCATGTTCATGTAATGCCAGCTCTTTCCTAGATGTTCCATATGGCGCATTTCCAAGTAGGGAGTGTTTCCAAGGTGGGAGGGGAAGTCGGTAGAGTGAACTGAAGTCCCAAATGCAGAAGAGTTTTTAGGAACCTGTTGCATGTGGTTTAGGCTGGGTAACTCTTTCTGCACTATGGGGATGGCAAGGTCTTTTTGAGCTTGTTAATAGCTGTGATGGATATTGAGCAATGCTCACTAAGGATAGACATTTGAAATATATAGTCCCTGGCAGTTCATGTCAAAGAGTTGATTGAGGGGGTCTCCAGCTCACAGATCTTAACTTTAAATCTTGGTGGAAGAGTAACAGAAGTTTTATAAGAATGTTAATGTTTTGCTGGGTTCAAGACAAAACAGCCAGGATGACTTGAATGACAGTAGTGCAGTTATTTTTAAATCATTCCAGAATAAAAGAATGCAAATTTCATATAGAATCCAGTGACTAAAGAATAAGATGTTAAGAATGTCATTAGCACTTGTCAACACAGATTTAAGGAAAATTGACTTTTCAAACAAATTTGCTTTTTTTCCCCCATGGAATTACAAGTTTATTTCATAAAGATGCTTTCAGATTTGGACTTTCCTAACATGCTATAATACCTCTTGGTGTTCTTATAAAAAGTTAACACTATGAAATAACAATAAAATAGAGTTTAAATGAGTTGAGAGAAAACTAAATGATAGGCCTCAAAAAGCATGTGTCAATGGGGAATTATCAGCAAATGGGAGTGTTCCAGACTGGATTCTGAGAAATCAGTACAAAGCCCCATTTTATTCAGTGTTTTCATCGATGATCTGGGAGTAAATGTGCTGACAAAAAGGGTGGATACACAAAGATTAGTAGAAGAATACAAAAAATAATGGCAGTAAAAAACGAATGTGAGGATTGCTCTGAAAGGCTGCATGCCTTCATACAAAGATATGTAGCATACCGAAAATGAATTTGGGTATTTAGAGCAGCAGACCTTGCTTTCAGATGACAGGACTGTATCTGGAAAGGAAGGATAAGGTATTGTGCAAGTAGAGCTCAGATTTCCCAAGTGGTGCAATAGTAAAAAGGGGCTTAAAGACCACAGCTGTATGAACACAGCACTAAGAAAATGTAATGTAAACTTGAAATGTAAATGAAAATGTAATGTGAACTTGTTTTCTCTCTCATATGGCATTGTTGAGTCCAGCTCAGAAATACTGTCTTTTTTTCTGGTATCTACATTTTCACAGCTTGATGCAGCATTGGATACAGGAAAAGTCTGCAACATGACTTTGACAGTTGGAGAAAACGACTTGCCATGAGACTTCAAGATCATTTGAATTTATCTGAAAAGACTAAGGGGGGTGGGGGGGACTTGATTAATACACAGAATAATTTTCCTCATTTAGGAAAAAAAAAATGAGGATGTTACAGAATGTTTTAATCTAGTAGAGAAGGGGATAGCGAGGACCAAGACACAGAAATTGATGTCAGACAAATTCAAATTAGGCTTAGCCTTTCAAAAGTGAAGGTGATCAAACACTGAAATAAACTCCCTTAGGGCACGCTAACTCTTCATCACCTTCAGCTCAAGACTGGATACCTTGCTAAAAAAAAGAAAAAAATAAATTAGATAGGGAAAATTCACTGAGCTGAGTACAAGGATAGCTGGGTGAAGATGAAAGCCCTGTGACATACAGAAGGCCAGGAGGGATTGTTTAAACCTCTGTTCTGACCTTAAAGCATATGAAATCTACCAAACCTCATCTCTCTTGGAATGGTTTGCTTATTCCTTGCATTTCTCTTCTGCCATCATATTTCTATCGTAGCTGTGTTGTACAGACACTGACACACATATCAAGCAAAGAGAGGCAAGTGACATTGTTAGATGGATCTGAAATTCCTTTCTGTATTTCTGTCTCAGTGCTGCCTTCTTATCCTACTCCATGAATGTTGATTGAGAAAAACAAAAAAAAACAACTAAACCAAAGAGATGATGTTTCAATGGCAGAGACTACAACCATTTTGAGAAAGAATTTGTTTACTCAGGCATATTGATAACTACTTTTACCAGAGAAGTAATAGGAAGCATCTGTGCCCCAGTGCTGCTGAGAAGAGTATCTCTAATTGAAGATGTAAAAGATGGATCACTTGAAGTATGTGGGATTCTCCGTGGGCTGCAGGTGGATCTCTGCTCCACTGTGGACATTCATGTGCTGCAGGGGCACAGCTGCCATGCCATGGTCTGCATCATGGACCACAGGGGAATCTCTTCTTTGGTGCCTGGAGCACCTCCTCCATCCCCTTCCTCTCCTTTTTAACTGGCCTTGGTGTCTGCAGGGCTATTTCTCTCACATGTCCTCTCTCCTTTCTCCAAACTGCAGTTGCTATTGTGCAGCTTTTTCCCCCCTCTTCTTAAATATGTTGTCCCAGTGCCTCTGCCACCATCACTCATGGGTTTAGCCTTGGCCAGCAGTGAATTTGTCTTGGAGCCAGCTGGCATTGTCCCCATCAGATACAGGGGAAGCTTCTGGCAGATCCTCAGGGAAGCCCCCGCCGTAGTCCTCTGTAACCAAAACCTGGCCATACAAACCCAGTACAGCTGAGTACTAGCAAGCATGTTTCTGTACTTAAATGTGAAACCCAGTGCAAAATGGGTAATACTGAGACAAGTGTTGGGAGCTGGGTACAGGAAGTCAGATCAGTGCATGTACCTTTCCTGCTGGCAGTGTTGCACATCTTATTCAGGACTTGAGACCCTCTTTCTAAATCCAAAACCACTTAGAAATTCAAAGATCTAATTCTCATTCCTTGTACCATTAAGACACTGCCCTCAGTGAGAGGGTAGCCTATTTGGGCCATTGGAGTCTGTCAACTTAGCATAAGCCTCTGTGCAAACAGAAGGCTAGTGCTGTGGTTCAAAGATTATAGTTGAACAAGATTTGCAAGTCAGAGGCTTGAAATTCCACAAAGGGAAGATCAAACAGCCTCTAGCTTTTAACAAGCATTTTATTTCTTTAGGGGACAGGACATTTTTCATCCAGAAAATAAATGCAGAAATTTAATGCAGAATTTAAATGTCATCGTTGATACATATGACAAAATGTTATCCCTGACACACACATTGTCAACTGCCAGCTCATCAGCATATCTGGGAATCCACAGAGATGGTCCCTAAGTAGCTGGATTCAGAGCTGTTGTCAGCAAAGATCACACTTGGACCCTGTCTCTGAAGGAGACATTCTGATTTTTAGGGATAATTTTAGAAGTTGCTTGAAGCCTGTGTGTTATCGCTTTAACAGCCCAGACTACAAACTAGAGCCTACACACCTCTGAACTTTGTCACATTTAAATTTTGAATCTCCTCCCTCTGGCATCACTCCATTTCTAATGCTGATCTTAAAAAGAAACAACTACCCTCCCACACCTCCCCTTCCGCAGCCTTTGCAAAACTCAGGCAGGCTGGAGAATGATAATTCTGTATCACAACAACTTCCGAGTTTCTGAATTTTGCTTTTGATCCATGTTGGATTACACCCAAAACTCTTCAAGCATTCTAATGAAGCACAATTGTGTTAAAATGCCTGCTCTGCTTTTGGAATGAAAATGTTAAGTACTTGATTTGGGTCTCTGACATCCTTCAGACAGTCTCCCCAAGACTTGAAGTGTTTTGCCTTCCACTAAGAATCACATTTTGACCAGATAAGAGTTGGTTTGAAATGTTCAACCAATTCAAATTCTTTAGCCCTAGCAGTAGAGCTTGCAACTTATCTCATTGTTAAATAAATTGTCTTTATTGAAACCTCTGCATTGCACTGAAACAAGCTAGCAAGCAGATTCTGAGTGTGGCTTCTGCCTCTGCCATTCATCTCATAAGGAATGACCAGGTCTTGTTGCTGTAGGTGTGACTACCATAGCAATCCTTTGCCAAACCATAGTAGACTTATTTGACTATGTTCTTATGTTGATGGCTCGGTGTTGTAGGTTTTGTGCATAGAAGCTTTGGCTGCAGTCATCCTGAGTATTTTGAAAGTGATTTATCCATTGGTCTTTTATACCATGCCAGATGCAACAGTCAGCTTCTTCCAAATAATTTTTAAATCATGCTGCTAAATAACTAGCAGCTGCTACTGTCAGAAATAGGCAAGGAAATGCTGGGTTCTGCTATGATCCTAAAATGTCAACAGTGACATCACAGTGTTTGAGATAGGGAAAGTGTCTTGGGTGGTAAAAATGGACAGAAGACAGAATTTCAATAGAAGGACTTAACATTGTAACCTATCTTGCTCACAAGGACGGTAAAAGATCTGTCAAGTGCCTGAGGACATCTTATATAAGATTTAAAATGCCCTAGGTATCTGCTTTGAAGCCCTTGCAGTTGCATCATTTTGTTTTTTTCTTAACTATATTCAGCTTCAGCTTAAAACCATTTTTAGGGTTTTTAGTCCGTATTTCTCATTTTGACAGTGTGTGGCCCAGAGGCTGAGCTATCCCAAAATTACACAGTGTTTAATCAATCCCAAGCTGATTCATGATAATGCCCTTATTACAATTTTCAACTCTTCCTAAAGGCTTCCTGCGTTCGATCTGCCCTGACAGCCTGTGGTCGATGTCACTGCGGAGTGGAATCGGGGAGCTGAACTCCCCAGTTGAGATGACAGCGGAAAGCCGTAACATTTTGGATAAATGTGTCCCCCATCCATCTGTCAGGGCTGATGTGCAGCTGTGATGAAAGCCTCCAGCTGCAGCCAGCCAGCAGATGTTTTAGCTCAGGTAGCGGAGCCCTGCGCGGTCGGCGGTGGAGGCGCGGGGGGCAGGGCGCTGTGTGAGGCAGAGCACAAGCACTCTGGTGCCAAGGGATCTCCTGTGGTGCAGGAAAGCAGGGGGAATGTTTAAGTAGTCTTTACCCAAGCTGGATGAGTGCTGTCAAGTAGCTTTCTCAGTTCTTTCACCAATTTGTCTTGATTGCATTGACACTCTCTTGGCATCCATATCCCTTGATTATTTCAGTGAGCACATTTATGATGAAGAAGGTTTGTAGAAAGAGTAGCTTTCAGGTGAAGCTCACTGGCAACAAATTTTGAATTCACATTTGGCAATACCTGCACTCAAGATGTGCTCTGGGGAGTTAAAAGATTCATTCAGGCAAGTGAGGAAACAAACATGGCAGGTGACTGTGGAGTTGTATCCAAACTGCTCGAGCTTTTACAACATACACCTCCCTGGGAGGCTCTTGCATTTAAACACTGAATTTGAAACTTCTGAGAGAAACCATAGACAAATAAATTTCAAACTGGACCAATTTAACCTTGCAGAATCTGGTTCTGGTTTGTAGCCAGAAGCATTTGAGGACATATATTTGTTTCTTTAATTTTGTGACTTTAAAAAGGGATGGAAATGTTTTTTTTAAAAAAAATCCTAAAGTAGCATGGAATCACTTGCAGCTGTAAATCTGTCCAGTCTGTTGCTCATCTCAGGGCTAAGTACTTGCAAATTATTTATTTATTTTTGTCAAGCCATTGCAGCCTTCTGCCCACTTTCTTACAAATGTGGTTTAAACATGACCTGTGGTCCTTCAGACACAGGGGCATCATTTGCAGCATTGAGTGTGTAGGGTGAGTTGTTTTTAGTAGCATCCACTAGAGATCACTTGCTGGCTCTGCCCTTGAGCGATGCAGACACAGATACTTCCAGCCAAATCTCAACACCAGCTTCTTCACTGTGGGGTATTACTTGTCCAGGGCAGAGTTCAGTGATCTGAGCTGGTGAAACAAAACTGGCTGTTTTGTTTCCTTTTAAAGATGTGCTCTGTCCCAAGGAAGATTTTTAATCCACTCTGAACTTCCTTATTTCCAAGTGTGGTAAATGAGCTACTTGTTAAAATATATATGAGGATGAGGTAGTTTTGCCTGTTCTGTCCCAAACTTACTAATTTTGGTGTGTCTTTCTCCTCCGTAAGATGAAGCCAAATTAGAGATTTTAATTTACTTATCACGCAGACTTAATAAACTACAATATACAAATACAAAATGCAGAATCTGAATGGGGAGAGAATGTTCTCTGAGTAGAATGATCCCTGGAAACCTTCAAGCACTACAAGGTAAAAGGGAAGAAAGGGGCTCCGAAACCCACAGAATTCCTTTTTTCATGCTAGCACTTTCCCTGTACAGTAACAGGATATAAGAGCACTTTCCATGGGAGTCATAACTGTCTTACTTCTAATTTCATTATTGCTGATTCTAATTTAATCAGTCTCTGTAAACTAGATGAGATTGAGTGTAGTCAGTCAAACATTCTTTTTCAAGGAACCCCACACTACCATAAGGAATTGCACAAAGAAATCCACAAGCAGAAACCCTGCCCTGAGATGGGCTGGGTTGTGAGGAGAGGTCACATCACTGACATGGCCCAGGCTGCAAGTAATGGTACTCTTCAGCTTTGGAAAAGTGCCATCATCATTTATTGCAAATGAAACAATACAAACCCCTGTGTCCCAACTATATTTCTGAAGAATTATATTATTTTGTCTCCCTCCTTGAGTCAAGTGCTATGTTCTTCAGGCTCCTTCTCAAATTCCTGAAGAGTGCTGATGTACTATAATAAGTGCTTAACTGCTTCCAGCCCAGAGCTGGCTGAAATCCTGCGCTGAATGTACCAAAACTTGGATCATGGCACATTTTTTTAACACAGTATTTTGGGATCTTTTGGGGATGCTAAGTGCCATATGAATCATGAGCATCATTGTCGAGTAAATTGTGTCAGCTTGTGAGTTAATTTCTAATTACACAACTATTTTATGTGGCATTAATAAAAAGTAATGTGAAGTTTTCCAGTAAACTATAATTTTAAGTAATTTTTTTTTTATTCCAAGTGGTTTATTAGACCTACTTTAGACTTGAAGCCATTTTTAATAGTGTCTTGGCATAAAATTGTTGCATAGTTAGTAATGCCATTGCCATAGCAATGTTTTTTTCTTAGAACAAATTAAAAAGGATTACTTTTTTTAAGAGACTATTTGATCTCAGAGGTAACAATAATAAAGAATAACTTACTTCATTACACTTTTCCTATGTTTGGTTATCCTTTGGAAGCCTGTTTGTATAGAGGTCACCTCACCTGCTAGTCTTCCCATACAGCAGCTATTTCTGGGATGGAACAGGCTGTGATTCTTTTTTTCATTCACTCAGCAACTAATGAAGTTTGTGGGGGGCAAGCGGTTTCAGCATTGAGCTTCTGCCAGATGTTGCCACCCCACAGCAGGGACAGCTGAATGGCTCATGAAGCAGCCCCTTCCCTAGAACAGTTTTACAGCCAGCCTGGTAAAGTAAGCTGACATCATTTTGATTCATGCTAGTCGAGTGAGCTGTAAAGTGCAGCAGCTGACCCAGGAGCTGTTTGGTTGTCCCTTATGTGGAATCTGCAGTCTCTGGGAGAGAGGTTTGATGGAGAGCTGCAGGCTATAGTGCCCTCAGCCCTCCCAGCTTAATTTGCTGATGCAAGTGTGCCAGCACTCTCTAACAGAGTAGGCATTTAGTGGAGGAAAAGGAGAATAGCTTAGCTACTTCATCTGCTGAGGGAATGAAAAGAGGCAGAGCATAGGAGACATGGTGGAATTGTCCAGGATACTGGTGCTACACCTAGACTCAGGTATATGGAAGGATGAAAAGAGAGGTATAGAACCACCTGAGAAGTCAAGGCTTCGGATTTTATCAGCCACAACATGGGCTCTAGCAATGTGCACTGGAAGACTTTCTGGCTTTCTCTTTTTTTTTTGCACAGCAGCCCCCTGTGGTACCCAGCAGTCTGTTATTAGATTTGGTAGCTGCACATCCAGCAGTGCAGGTGTACTGTTTAGAGCTGTTGCCATTAAGTATTGATACAATTAAGCTATGGAGGATATGTAGAAGTGTGATGTATTACTGCACCCATACCTAGTTTCTCATCAAAGGAGTTGAAAATCTTCACAGGTTCTTCCAGATCTGAACCTTGGGTCAGAATTTGTATGAGGCTTGCCAAGGTCATGTCATTTACATGACATTTGGTTTTGTTTTTGAAGTTAAAGCTTCTTGCCTGTGGAAGTCACATACGTTTGACTTTGTACAGAATACAAAATGCAGAATCTGAATGGGGAGAGAATGTTCTCTGAGTAGAATGATCCCTGGAAACCTCTTACCCCAGGAAGCATATAGGCATCATGAGGGAAAGGCTGAAGTCTGTGATTGAGTGTGTAGGGTGAGCAGGGGAGAGATCACCTGTAGGAGCAGCTGCCTACACCTTCTCTTTTATGCTCATTGTAAATAAATTGCATTTATCATTACCCGCACCCTATGTCTCCAGGCTTCTGAGGTGTTGAAAGCTCCAGTTAAATGGCTTGCCCAAAGAAAACACTGTCACATTTGCATAATATTTTCATAGACACCTAGCTCAGCCTGAGCCTGAAGGGAGACAGGGATGTTCCCTGCATATTTTATATTCCTCTCCCCAGTTCCCACCAAGCTAACTCTGAATTGTGGTATGGATATGAGTATAATAGAGAGAGAGAGAGAGATGGCTGAGAGGTCTGAATTTGTCTGGGGTATTTTCAGACACTCTTAGTTTAAGTAGCACCTTACCCCCCATAGAAGACTCTGAAATAGTGCTATTTAGAAACAAATCAGCTTCCATTTCACCTCTTTTTCAGTATTCCTCTTCTCTCATTCTTCATTACTAAGGACATCTGCATGAAAACAGAGTTTGTTTTTTTTTATATCTTGGGAGTTCATCTGCCTCTGCTGATTATCCCCTCCCTCCCCTCTCCTTCTGAAGTCATTATCTTCTGATTGCATTACATTTTCAGCCATCCCACCACAGGCTCTCTTCTCATCAAGATTTTCCAGCTAAGCAAGGAAAAGGATAGGTCAGCTTGTGGAGAGAAAACCTCAGGAGGAGCCTGGCCCTGGCAGAAGGGGTGTTTGGGTGAAGTGTGTGTCACTGCCTCTCGCAGCCACCATCACGCTCAGCCACTGGTATTTCTGTAGAGGCACAGTGAACTCAGTCAAGGTTCTCCCACAGATGGTGTTGGAACAAGAGCTAGAGGAAGTATTTTTGACGAGTATCTGCCACAAAATGCAATGTTATTCGTGTCACCTACCCTGCAGATGTTTGCAAGCTAGAATTGAATTAGGCAAACTTTCATTACAGGAGTGGGGAGAATAGCTGAAGATGTAAAATCCTGCTCATTTCCCTGAAACCAGAACTGGAAGCCTTA
Source organism: Buphagus erythrorhynchus (assembly GCA_013400855.1). Lineage (NCBI taxonomy): Eukaryota > Metazoa > Chordata > Aves > Passeriformes > Sturnidae > Buphagus > Buphagus erythrorhynchus. Next base: position 44,771 of record VZTT01038850.1, on the reverse strand, counting down.
ATTACTATAGAGTTACACTCAGTCTTGCTCTGGGCAAGTAATATTTGTTTAACTGAAGTGGAACAGCTTCCTTAGGAGAAATTGAGGGAGATCCTTCTCACAACAAATGCAACCAAAGTTTGTGTTCTTACTTTGAGTCAGAAGGTGGATTTTGTCATGGCTCTACTGTGTCCAGTTACAGCAGTGAAGTTTTGCCAGTTGGTCATGCTGTGTGATAGAAGACAGTAGCTTTCATCTCTTGAAACATCTTAACAGACTTAACAAATGGTGGAACTGTCCTGATGAGTATCATTTAACAGGACAGGGCACAAGCTTTGCTAGGGTCACAAAATGAGCCAATGCAAACACTGAACACAGCTCCCAGATATTCTGTCACTCAGGTCTGCTTTTTTAGGTAACACCTGTCAGACAATCTCTATCAATGTTTATCCTGTCCTGAACCCATTGAACTTTGACTGAACACATTTAGAGGTTTAAAACCAAATTCGTATGTCTCCAGTATTTTTGTATTCATATCTTCCTCTTCATACTTCCTACAGCCAGAAAACAAGACTCCAAAATAAATTGATAAAATTGTATCTTAAGGAAGAACTTTGGAGCTCTTAATGGGACTCTAGATAGTGCACTTGTTGGACAGCTTTCCTAAGAAATCTTTTTCCACTGGATGTATCAGAAGAACATTAGCATTGTTCCTTACCTCCTTCTAACTACATGCAAGTGGTGTCACAAAGACATTGTTCTACCCCAGCTCCTTCTTTGAAAATATCGCAAGCAATGGGAATAAGTCCCTCTTATTTCTTGTAGGAAAACTCACAAGTGCCCAAGGCAGCAACTGGGCCATAATGGCAATACAAAGAAAGTGACAGAGCAATTTGTAAATAATTTTGTACAGGGTGAGAATGACAACCCTTTCTTCCCAGACAGATGCCTAAGCTATTCTGGTTTTCCCCAGGAGGCATTGCAAAGGTAATTCTAACTTAACAGCTCCAATACATGCGCTTTGTATCTTTGTACACTTTGTATCTTTGGATAGAGGATGCCAGCAAATATTGAATTTACTTCTAGAATTAAGCGACCATGCAGTAGCATGTTATTGCACTTAATGCTGCCTCTGTACTACAAAGAGTATCAGTGATAGAAATCAGTTTAAATGTAGGATGATCTGATTTCCCAGTATCCCATTACAGCTGGGAGCTCTGCAGTGTTACTGCCAAGGGCTTGGCATCTCTAAGTCCTAGGTACATCTGTCTCAGGATGTGTTTGCAAAAGGATAGACAGCACAGTGGGTGGCTCGATCCTTCAGTCCTTTGTTTCTTAAGGATATGTCAAGGACAAGATCATGATCTCGTTTCTATTTTAAATCATCTAGGTGAATTAATTTCAAAAGAGTTCAGGATTTGTGTTGGATTTTGTCCCCTATGGGGATTTTGTTGGGATGGGAGTAGACAGGGTGACTTCAGGTATGCAAAAGACATTGCTTAACTTTTAAACAAGTATTTATGCAGAATGGATTCCCTGTGGATACTTCCCACGGTTGATCCATACTTAAAGTTGATAAGGGAGTTGGTTTGGTTACTCCCAGTTGTGTATCCTTTGGGGAGATTAGGCAGAAAATAAGTCTGAGCAACAGCAACGCATCTGGTTATCCCAGCACATATCCTGCTTCATATACTATATATTATGTCTTAAAAAAAAAAAAAAAAAAAAGAAAAAAGAGAGAGATGCAGCAGAGGCATTCACATTGTTGAAGTTAGTCACTTGATTAAATTGCCATTTGTCAATAGAAATTTAATTTGTATTATAAATTACTGCAGCATAACTCTCAGACACATTTTTATCAATGTGTTTCAAAATATTTAATAACAATATTTTTCAAAAAATAAGCACTGCCACTTGTTTTTACCCCACCTCTTTTAAAATCAGTCCATTCGGAGGGTTTCCATCAGTGTAATAGCCAACTCTGCAAAAATTCCAATGAAATAAACTATCACCAGGAGGATTAAAATCCATTGCCATAAACAAAGCCTTTTTTCCCCTCCCCAATCAATGGCCTGCTGTGTTGCTGCTAATAGGACTGTACACAAGCTGCACAAAAAGGAATTTGTTTGCAGGCTCCTCCAGATTTTTTTTTGTTTAGTTTTTGTGATGGAGAGGGGTCAGGAGAAGAATGTCATGGAAGAATTCATAAAATATTTCACTGAGCTAAACATGTATTGCAGAGATGAAATCCTTCAATCTGCAGAATGGGACTCATTCGACCTGTACATTGGAAGAAAATTTTCATAGCAGAAATGGGTGAAAGGCAGAAAATAGGAAGGAAACCTCAGAGAATGTGACTGCTGCCTTTATTTGGGACATCATTGCAGGCAGAAAAAATGTCTTCATATTTTGCTACTGGTTTACAAATCTAATGGTTTCCAATCTTATCCTTCCCTCAGCCCTGGTTTTATCCCACAGTTCTTCCATTGTATGTTCAGGCTGATTCCCTGCCTTTGCAGCCCTGAGCGTCCCACACGCAGTCTGCCAGTGCACCACAATTATTTTATTCTTTCTTGTTTTGTAGAAAGTGTAATTTCCTTTAAAAACATGAATAATCATGGATATTTCTTTCTCTTTTTATTTTCAGGTAAGTGGCTATTCCTGCTTTTGTCAGACTGGTGAATGATCAGCAAAGCGCAACTCTCAAAGGTAGTTTTTGTGGTATGGTTTCTTTCCAAGAACCTTGAAGTATTTTCTTCATCTGAGTTTGTATAACACCTCAGCAGGAGGTTTGAGATAGGTAAACTGGGATTTAACCAAACAATAATTTATTTTCTTCGATTTTTGTGGTTTAGTCTAGCCTACTGAGGTGACCAGAAATAAGGAGCTAAGGGTACCACTAGAGGAGAGATTGTTCATGGATCTTCAACCACTAGGAGCAAAAACATGAAGGGACTATGGCAGAATAGTTGTTTAGACCCTCAGAACCATACAATTGACTTCAACAGTTCTGAAGTTTTTAAGTCATATACTTTCAGTATTATACTTTTGTTTTAGGGGAGCGGGGATGTTGTGAATCTGCAGTATTTTCTCTCTCCCTTCCCTTTTTCCTCTTCTCTACATAAAGGCGTTTAAAATTATTAAAAAGAAAGTAATGACACTGTTTGTTTTCAGGAATGTAGAAACTGATCTTTAGGGAAGAAATCTCAATGAAATAAGCACTATCAGTCATTGGGAGAAATATTGTCACAACATGAGATTAATTTTGCTTTCAATGCAGGGTTTTAAGGGTAATTCTATGGGAAAGAAAAAAGACAAACTGCTTAGATACAGAGAAACCAAATTCTCTAATACATAAGACAATTTTACAGGTCTCTGATTTGTTGCTTGATAATTTTTGATGCTGAATGGACAGTTACTTTCTAGTGTGAATAAACTATTATCTCAAATGAGTTAGTTGGGCACAGCTCTGAGTATAACCAAGAAATAAATGTAAGCCTGGAATACATTAAGTATCAATATTAATTAATGAGTCTCGGACACACACAGGAGATTGCCTTAAACCCCCAACCTTCTGAAAATATCTTCAAGTGGGATTACTGACATAAAGGATTTGATCTAATTATCACTGCTAATTTCCTTTATGATGATAGCAATGCTGTTGTTAAAAAAGGCACAGTCAAGATTAGTCGCCTACAGTCTTAATGTTAATCCTTCATCTGTATTACTAAAATTTTAAAACTAAATCTTTCAGAAATTATCACCACCTGTCCTGCTTCATAGTTTATTCAGTGCAGGCAATTAGATGGCTCAATTATTTCATCCTGATATGCTGGGGTTTG